>JARQOD010000994.1:93180-114079 GCA_033576555.1 Oophaga sylvatica | reverse complement strand
TTCAGACCTCCCTGACTGGGGCCGTCCCCTCATTCAGAAACCCCCCGGATCCAACAGATCCTCCCTGAAAAGGAGCCGTCCCTTTATTCAGACCCTCGTATCCAACCCGAAACTTCCCCGACTGGTGTCGCCATCATTCAGATCCTTTCCCCGACTGGTGCCGCCATATTTAGAACCTCCCTGATGTGCCGCATCATTCAGACCCCGTATCCAACAGATCTCCTGACTGGGGTCTCATTCAGACCTCGTATCCAACAGATCTCCCTGACTGGTGCGTCCATCATTCAATCCTCCTGACTGGTGCATCCATCATTCAGACCCTCGTATCCACAGATCCTCCCTGACTGTGCCGCCATCATTCAGACCCCTCGTATCAACAGATCCTCCCTGACTGTGCCGTCCATCATTCATCCTCCTGACTGGTGCGTCCATACTCCTCCCGACTGGCCGTCATCATTCATATCCTCCCGACTGGTGCCGTCCATCATTCAACCCTTCGTCCAACAGATCCTCCTGACTGGTGCCGTCATCATTCGACCCTTATCCACGATCCTCCTGATGGTGCCGTCATCATTCAACCCGACGTGTCCACATCAGATCCCTCCCTGACTGGTGCCGTCCATCATTCAGATCCTCCCTGACTGGTGCCGTCCATCATTCAGACCCTCGTACCAACAGATCCTCCCTGACTGGTGCCGTCCATCATTCAGACCCCTCGTATCCAACAGATCCTCCCTGACTGGTGCCGTCCATTTAATTCAGATCCTCCCTGACTGGTGCCGTCCATCATCAGATCCTCCTGACTGGTGCGTCCATCATTCAGACCCTCGTATCCAACAGATCCTCCCTGACTGGTGCCGTCCATCATTCAGACCCCCTCGTCCAACAGATCCTCCTGACTGGTGCGTCCATCATTCAGACCCCTCGTTCCACAGATCCTCCCTGACTGGTGCCGTCCTCATTCAGACCCTCGTATCCAACAGATCCTCCCTGACTGGTGCCGTCCATCATTCAGATCCTCCCTGACTGTGCCGTCCATCATTCAGACCCTTGTATCAACAGATCCCCTGACTGGTGCCGTCCATCATTCAGATCCTCCCTGACTGTGCGTCCATCATTCAGATCCTCCCTGACTGGTGCCGTCCATCATTCAGACCCGGTATCCACAGATCCTCCCTGACTGGTGCTGTCATCATCAGACCTCTATCAACAGATCCTCCCTGACTGGTGCCGTCCATCATTCAGACCCCGTATCCAACAGATCCTCCCTGACTGGTGCCTCCATCATTCAGACCTCGATCCCAGTCCTCCTGACTGGTGCCGTCCATCATTCAGACCCTCGTATCACAGATCCTCCCTGACTGGTGCCGTCCATCATTCAGACCCTCGTATCCAACAGATCCTCCTGACTGGTGCCGTCCATCATTCAGACCCTCGTATCCAACAGATCCTCCCTGACTGGTGCCGTCCATCATTCAACCCCGTATCCAACAGATCCTCCCTGACTGGTGCCGTCCATCATTCAGACCCCTCGTATCCACATCAGATCCTCCCTGACTGGTGCCGTCCATCATTCAGATCCTCCCTGATGGTGCCGTCCCTCATTCAGATCCTCCTGACTGTGCCGTCCATCATTCAGACCCTCATCAACAGATCCTCCCTGACTGGTGCCGTCCATCATTCAGACCCCTCTGTTCCACATCAGATCCTCCCTGACTGTGCCGTCCATCATTCAGATCATCCTCCCTGACTGGTGCCGTCCATCATTCAGACCCTCGTACAACAGATCCCTGACTGGTGCCGTCCATCATTCAGACCCTCGTATCCAACAGATCCTCCCTGACTGGTGCCGTCCATCATTCAGATCCCCTGACTGGTGCAGTCCTCATCAGATCAACTCCCTGACTGGTGCCGTCCATCATTCAGAATCCATCCCCTGACTGGTGCCGTCCATCATTCAGACCCTCGTATCCAACAGATCCTCCTGACTGGTGCCGTCCATCATTCAGACCCTGATCCAACAGATCCTCCCTGACTGGTGCCGTCCCATTTATTCAGATCCTCCCTGACGGTGGGGGGGGGGGGGGGGGGGGGGGGGGGGGGGGGGGGGGGGGGGGGGGGGGGGGGGGGGGGGGGGGGGGGGGGGGGGGGGGGAAAAAAAAAAAAAAAAAAAAAAAAAAAAAAAAAAAAAAAAAAAAAAAAAAAAAAAAAAAAAAAAAAAAAAAAAAAAAAAAAAAAAAAAAAAAAAAAAAAAAATCCTCCCTGACTGGTGCGTCCATCATTCAGATCATCCTCCTCGACTGGTGCGCATCACATCATACAGATCCTCCCTGACTGGTGCGTCCATCATTCAGACCCTCGTATCCAACAGATCCTCCCTGACTGGTGCCGTCCATCATTCAGACCTCTATCCAACAGATCCCCTGACTGGTGCCGTCCATCATTCAGATCCTCCCTGACTGGTGCCGTCCATCATCAGATCCTCCCTGACTGGTTTTTTTTTTCCCCCCCCCCCCCCAATTCAGATCCTCCCTGACTGGTGCCGTCCATCATTCAGACCCTCTGTGTCTCCAAATCAGATTCCTCCCTGACTGGTGCCGTCCATCATTCAGACCCCTCGTATCCAACGATCCTCCTGACTGTGCCATCCATCCATTCCAGATCCTCCCTGACTGGTGCCGTCCATCATTCAGACCCTGCTCCAATCCTCCTGATGTGCCGTCCTCTTCAGCCGTATCAACATCCTCCTGACTGGTGCCGTCCATCATTCAGACCTCCATTCGTATCATCAGATCCTCCTGACTGGTGCCGTCCATCATTCAGACCCCGTACAGATCCTCCTGATTCGCCTCATCAGATCCTCTTGCAGATCTCCTGACTGGTCCGTCCATCATCAGACCCTCGTTCAACAGATCTCCTGACTGGTGCCCCATCATCAGACCCTCGTATCCACAGATCCTCCTTCATGGTGCCGTCACATCAGACCCTCGTATCCAACAGATCTCCCTGACTGGTGCCTCCATCATTCAGACCTCTACTGCCTCCTCTCGATCCTCCTTCATCCCCTGCAACAGATCCTCCTGATGTGCCGTCCTCATTCAGACTCCCGTCCACATCAGACCCTGCGTCTCCATCATTCAGATCCTCCCTGACTGGCATCCTCACTCAACCCTGACTGTGCCGTCCATCATCAGACCCTCGTATCCAACAGATCCTCCCTGACTGGTGCGTCCACATCATTCAGACCCTCGTATCACAGATCTCCTGACTGGTGCCTCATCATTCAGATCCTCCCTGACTGGTGCCGTCCATCATTCAGACCCCTCGTATCCAACAGATCCTCCTGACTGGTGCCTCCATCATTGACCTCGTATCACAATCTCCCTGACTGGTGCCGTCCATCATTCAGACCCTCGTATCAAACAGATCCTCCCTGACTGGTGCCGTCCATCATTCAGACCCTCGTATCCAACAGATCCTCCTGACTGGTGCCGTCCATCATTCAGATCCTCCCTGACTGGTGCCGTCCATCATTCAGACCCTCGTATCAACAGATCCTCCTGACTGGTGAGCTCCATCATTCAGACCCCTCGTATCCAACAGATCCTCCTGACTGGTGCCGTCCATCATTCAGCCCCTCGTCTCCAACAGATCCTCCCTGACTGGTGCCGTCCATTCAATTCAGATCCTCTGACTGGTGCCGTCCATCATTCAGACCTCGTATCCAACAGATCCTCCCTGACTGGTGCCGTCCATCATTCAGACCTCATCATCAACAGACCCTGACGCATCATAGATCTCCTGACTGGTGCCGTCCATCATTCAGATCCTCCCTGACTGGTGCCGTCCATCATTCAGATCCTCCCTGACTGGTGCCGTCCATCATTCAGATCCTCCCTGACTGGTGCCGTCCATCATTCAGATCCTCCCTGACTGGTGCCGTCCATCATTTAGATCCTCCCTGACTGGTTCCGTTTATCACTAGTCAGGGAGGAAATGTGCGAATATGAGCTCACATAGTGTGAGTACTCTGTATACTGAATACGGGGGAATCCATGTGATGTGACATCACTATGGATGATGTATACGGGGCAGGTATATATGTAGGATTCTGATGAAGGAGCTGGACGCAGATCTCAATAAAGTACAAATTAATGAGCGAGCTTCTGAACTTCTCCTTCCTATCCTCGGCAGCACTTTGTAATCCCATATATTTGTGTTTTTTTCCCCTTAATCTCTACAGAGGGTCAGAGGTGGAGCAGAGACCATGGTGGATCCATCCCACAATGACCAGGACTGTGCCGGAGCCGCAATCACCGACCTCCAGACCAATCGGGTGATCCAATGCAGAGGTAGCGGCCCCCAATACTGACCAGAGGGGGGCATCATCTTATCCTCCAGAGCTGCAGTGACTATTCTGCTGTTACATCGTGTCTTATCCTCCAGTCACCTCCAGAGCTGCAGTGCCATTAATTCCACAGTGCTTTACAGACATTATTGGCACGGTCACAATCTAATTTCCATATCAGGATGTCTTTAGAATGTGGGAGGAAACCCACACAAACACGGGGAGAATACAAAAACTCCTGGCAGATGTTGTCCTTGGTGGGATTTGAACCCACTGAGCCACCGTGCCGCCCTATTCTGCCATTACGAAAAAAGGCTGCACTCTATCATACGAAAGCATGTCAATAAAGAATATGTGAAATTTTGAATAGCAATATGGCTTTGGAGTATTAGGAAAAATTTGAGACGCTTAGTAGAAAATTTGGCCAAATATTATTTGCCCACCAACCATCGTCAAGGAGGGCTCAGTCTGATGGGTCCCTGACCTGTGTGAATACCTCTATTAGGCTGATATCTGAATTTCTGGGTGAATGTGGACACCTCTGTCAGTAATGGCTGCATTTATGGGTTAGTAGGAACCTGCTGTAATTAAAAACACCACCTGGTGGGGGCGGAGTGCTCGGTCAGTAAGCTAACATTCAAAAGACAAAAAAACCTGACTGGCACATCCAAACTAATGTGAATAGGTGCAAACCAGGGGCAGCTACCCCAATATATACAATATATGAAAAAAGGCTGAACTCTATCATACTCAAGTCTGATGGGTCCAGGTGGTGGTTTTAATTACAGCAGGTTCCTACTAACCCATAAATGCAGGCATTACTGACAGAGGTGTCCACATTCACCCAGAAATTCAGATATCAGCCTAATAGAGGTATGTTCACACATGTCAGGGACCCATCAGACTTGAGACCACCTTGACGATGGTTGGTGGGCAAATAATATTTGGCCAAATGTTTATACTAAGCATCTCAAATTTTTCCTAATACTCCAAAGCCATATTGCTATTCAAAATTTCACATATTCTATATTGACATGTTTTAGTATGATAGAGTGCAGCCTTTTTTCGTATGTTGTATATGGGGGTAGCTCCTCCTGGTTTGCACCTATTTACATTAGTCTGGATGTGCTAGTCAGGTTTTTTTTGTCTATTCTGCCATTACATGGTGTCATCCTCCAGTCACCTCCAGAGCTGCACTCACTATTCTGTTACATCGTATCATATCCTCCAGTCACCTCCAGAGCTGCAGTCACTATTCTGCTGTTACATTATGTCTTATCCTCCAGTCACCTCCAGATCTGCACTCACTATTTTGCTGTTACATCGTGTCTTATCCTCCAGTCACCTCCAGAGCTGCGATCACCTTGGCTCTTTCCTCACCTCTGGCAGGATGTAGGAGATGGCGGTGATCAGGATGTAGGTGCAGTGGATGCCGCACTTCACCAGTCTCCGCAGGGTCTCTCTCCCCTCCAGTTTTGGCCGACTGTCCACCACAATGACGCGGAACCTCTTGCCGCTGTTGTGTGCTTCACAGAGTGTGAAGGTCACCAGAGAGGAGCTGCCGGAGGACAAAGCAGGGGCGTCAGAGCCCCTCAGGGAGGGTGAGGGGACATCAAGCCGGGGAGCCCCTCAGGAGGTAGGGTACTCAGAGCGGAGCACTCAGGAGGTAGGAACACAGACAGCGGAGCCCCTCAGGGAGGGTGAGGGGACATCAGCTGCAGAGCCCCTCAGGGAGGGTGAGGGGAACATCAGACAGCGGAGCCCCTCAGGGAGGGTGAGGGGACATCAGGCTGCAGAGCCCCTCAGGGAGGTGGACATCAGGCCGTGGAGCCTCAGGGAGGGTGAGGGGACATCAGGCTGGGAGCCCCTCAGGGAGGGTGAGGGGACATCAGGCTGCGGAGCCCCTCAGGGAGGGTGAGGGGACATCAGGCTGCAGAGCTCCTCAGGGAGGGCGAGGGGACATCAGGCTGCAGAGCTCCTCAGGGAGGGTGAGGGAACATCAGGCTGCAGAGCCCCTCAGGAAGGGTGAGGGGACATCAGGCTGCGGAGTCCCTCAGGGAGGGTGAGGGGACATCAGGCTGCGGAGTCCCTCAGGGAGGGTGAGGGGAACATCAGACAGCGGAGCCCCTCAGGGAGGGTGAGGGGAACATCAGGCTGCAGAGCCTCTCAGGGAGGGTTGGGGACACAGTGGCCACCACTCACCAGCCGTACACCAGGATGACGTCGTCCTCGCTGATCTTCTCGGCCGCAGACTTGGCGATGGCCTGAGCCGCCAGCCTGATCTTCTCGTGGATGAAGCCGTCAATGCAGAGATACAGGTGCTTCTTAGCCTGAAGGAGGAGAGGGGCCGTCAAGAGACACTACAGGTCCCAGTGTTCACACCCCCGAAGTAACACCAACATCCAACCAGCGTGAATGTGGCAAAAAGGGCCCCCGATGAGGGTCCGCACTCACCTCCTCCTCCCCCTTCTGGCTGCTGATGTTGGAGATTTCCTTCTTTATGTATTTGATGGCGTTTCCCATACTGGCCGACAGGGGGCGGCACTGAGACAGGAAGCTGCAACGTAAGAAACAGGATGCTACACGGAGCCCAAATACAGCGCTGCCCCCGCTCTGCCCCCCCATCATCCTCAGTGATGCCCCCACATCATCACCGTACAGGGCACCGGACTGGGCAGAGTGGCAGCCACCAGTAACCCCAGCAGTCATGTTCCTCCCCAGGACGGGCCCCTCACCTGATGGCCGGCTTCAGCTTGTTCACCAGGTCTCGTGCCAGCTCCTCGTGGGGCGGAGTGCTGTAATCCCGGATCACCTGTAAGGAAGGATGAGGGCGGAGCTCAGGGTTTTGGTGGGTGGGGCTCCAGGTGTTGGAGGTGGGGTCAGTATCAGCGCTGCATTCCTTGGGAAGTCAGTCAGTATTGGGGCACAACTCCATTCTTCAGCGGGGTTGTGTGTCAGTATTACGTTAGTTGGGGAGGTGAGTGGGGGCAGAGCTCCGTTCCTCTGGGGCGGGGCCTCACCTGTTTGAAGCAGTGTAGAAGGGCAATGCAGCGGGAGTTGAGCCGGTGACGATGCCCTGCGAGTACTGGAGCCCGAGCCGCACCACAGACGGATGTATCCCGGAGTTTGGGATGCTGTAAGAGAACAGGGAGGAGTAAGCGAGGGATGTCTCAGCGCTCCGCACCGGGGCCCTCAGCCTCACCTCATCTGCTGGGTCAGGGGCATCTTGCGGCTGTACTGGTGCAGGTGGGAGAACAGGCTGACCTTCCTGCCGTAGTCGTGCCGATAGGGAACCTGCAAAATACAAGGTTCTGTGACCGCTCCAGTCACAGCCAGAGCCACATCTCCCATAATGCACTACAGCAACAGAGGGAGGGGACGCCCAGGAGTAAGAAATGCAGCTCTGGAGGTGACTGCAGCATGAGGCAGAAGATCACAATCTGTGGATTCTTATTACCCGGTTTAGATGAAACTCAGGGGTCGACCATTCACAGCACTGAATGCATCAGACACACACAGCAGGCACACCTCCTGCGCCCGAACTGCCTTCACCTGCTCGCTCAGCAGCTTCCACAGGGAACTAACACTGGTGCTCCAGGCTCCGCCCCCGAGGGATCAACAACACGCGCAGAGCTCACATTCAGGTGAAGGGACGACTCTGCTCACCTGCTGCCTCTCCAGTTTCTTTGCCAACTTTTTTTGTGCTTCCGGATCATCCACAAGAACGTGTTCAGGGAGACGCTTCACTGTAGAAGGAACAGCAGAGCGTGAAACCAGGGGGCAGTGCAACGTGAGACCAGGGGGCAGGAGAATGGGGGGCAGCGCAACGCGGGCAGGGGACACAGAGATTACACCGACAAGAGCCTCCTAAACAGTCCATGTGGAGAGAGGAAGAGTAATGGGGTCTCGCTCACCGGTTTGACCCTCAGGGATTGGCGCCTTCACCTTGGGGGGCGCTGCACCGGCGGCATTTTGTTCCACCTTCGTTTGTTTCTGAGAGCGCTCGGCTTCCTGCTTGGCTCGTCTCTCTGCTCGAAGTTCAGCCTTCGTCTTTCCTCCAGGAGGTGGCTCAGATATGACAGCAGCAGGGGATGGAGAGACAGGAGGAACAACAGGAGGAGGAACAGAGGGCGTAGAGGAATCTGCTACAGAAAGATGGAGGAGCAGCATATTAAGTGGTTATCGACATAGAGGTAATTATAACATCTAGAAGCCGTTTCATAGTGGATAGGGAAGACAAAAGCAAGGCTATGCTCTCTGGATGACCCCGATGGAAGGGGAACCCCTTTGTGTGAACAGGACATTAAAGAGGATCATCTGATGCATCACAGAGCAGGCACGGCTGGCAGAGGAATTTGGGGTTACGACAGATTTATGGCCGGTGGAGAAAACCTATCGCCTGTTGCCTCAGCTTGAACAGAAAGGCAAGTAGATCACTTTAAAATCCTTGATTTTCCTTTGCAAATTAGGACTATTGGGTTATGGACGGCATAGTGATGACACATGAGAGACATTTTCGGAGTCATGATGAAGTGGCAAACGTAACACGTTGTTTTAAGTCACTGGATGGTTGTGGCAATATGTTCAAATGATTAGCGGTCAGATGGATGATAATATCCATGCCATGTTTCCCATCACATAGTCATGGAAGATGAGGATGCCATACTTTTTTGAAGACCAGCCACATCCCTGTTATCAGTCTTCGGAGGGGAGGTATGTGGGTGTAACTTGTGTTAATAAAAGAAAATGCCAAATTATAATCTGTGTCCTGGGAGACAGAGCCGACCCTGCGACATCAGGTTTACTACATTTCTTCAATTTATCATTCTTATTTTATACAATGGTTTAGATCATATTGTTTGTCCATTTTGTAATGTCTTTGTATGAATATATAATATATATTTTTATAAAACACTGCCTGCCTTTTGCATTTAATATATAACATATAATACCTTGGTTCCGGGCGTCCAGTCGGCCTGTATAGACGATTGGTGGTGGCAGCTAGTTACTTCTGTTATTGTGGAGATTGGCATTGACTGTACCAGGGTACACATATATATTCCATGTGTTGGAATTGGAGGTGTATATACCATATGCCCAATAACCGGCCTAGTAGTGAAAACAGACGCATTTTCGTCCATCACCCGTTCGTTAATTGGTGTAACTGTCCTGACAATTGGAAGCAGTGATATTTCCTGACAAATTATTGGTGGCAGTGATGGGACATCGCAGAGCATTAGGGATCTGGGTAACAAAGGAGTGGCTTCACAACAACTCTGTGACCGTTCCTGACTGACCCAGCCAGAGCCCTGACCTAAACCCAATGGAGCATCTCTGGAGAGACCTGAAAACGGCTGTCCACCAATGTCCACCATCCAACCTGACGGAACTGGAGAGGATCTGCCAGGAAGAATGACAGAGGATCCCCAAATCCAGGGGTGAAAGACTTGTTACATCATTCCCAAGAAGACTCATAGGCGTGATTGAGCGCAACCTTTTCCACGTCCGCGTCATAAAAGACGACGCAAGTGGTTCATACGAATTTCCAGCATCGTTCCATACTGCGTCCTGCCAGCCTTCTGCTTTGCAGCTACTGCGATGCAGTCTGTGCCGCTATTGCATTTGCCCCGGATTCATTTTTTCAGGATCCCAAAAACGTCTTGTATAAATGGCAAAGATGAAGCGCTGTAGCGACTGACAGGATCGCAAAACCCCACACACGATAGTATCCTCGCAACAACGCACAAAGGACTAGATGTTGTGGCCGCCAATCGGAGCTGAGGGGCTTTAAAACTTAGTCCCGCCTGCGCCGCTGACATGAGTCACCAACGAGGTCGCTCGTCGTTCATAAAGGGTGTCAAACTCAGCGACAGCGATGTCGCTGTGTGTGACATGTAGCAGCGATGTGGCCCCTGCTGCGATGTCGCTGATCGCTTATGAACGTTCTGAGCCGTTTTTTGGTCGTTGGTGTCCCGCTGGTGAGCCTGAATCGCTGAGTGTGACACCCTTTATGAACGACGAGCGACCTTGTTGGCGACTCATGTCAGCGGCGCAGGCGGGACTGGGTTTTAACGCCCCTCATCTCCGATTGGTGGCCACAACATCTAGTCCTTTGTGCGTTGTTGCGAGGATACTATCGTGTGTGGGGTTTTGCGATCCTGGCAGTCGCTACGGGCTTCATCTTTGCCATTTATACAAGACATTTTTGGGATCCTGAAAAAATGAATCCGGGCAAACGCAATAGCGGCACAGACTGGATCGCAGTAGCTGCAAAGCAGAAGGCTGGCAGGACGCAGTATGGAACGATGCTGGAAATTCGTATGAACCACTTGCGTCGTCTTTTATGATGCGGACGTCCGATCACTAAGCGAGAGCTGTGACATATGACATATAGTGACACCAATCTGTGCTGAGGGGCCTGGAAAAGGGTGCACTCAATCTTTAACAATCCATGCTGTGTGACAGGTCCCAACGACCGCCGAGGTCGTTATACAGATCACTGATGCATACCTCCCAACTTTTGAAGATGGGAAAGAGGGACAAAGGTTGCGGCGCGCGCAGCGTGTCGCGGCAAATTTTAGGCCACGCCCCGACCACACCCATTTCACAACTAGTCACACCCATGTCCACGCCCCGACCACACCCATTTAGCACTGATGATCACACTGACTGGTACTGAGTAAAAGAAAGAACAGAGAGAGAAAAAAAACAGAAAGAAAGGAGATAGAGAAAGAAAGAGGGGAAAGCAACAAAGAACAGAGAGAAAGTAGAGAGAGAAAGAAATAAAGAAAGGGAAGAGAAAGAACAGAGAGAAAAAAAAAACAAAGAGGGGAAAGAAAGAGGGGAAAGAAAGAACAGAGAGAGAAAGAATGAAAGAGGGGAAGAAAGAACAGAGAGAGAAGAAAGAAAGAAAGAAGAAGAACAGAGAGAGAAAGAAAGAACAGAGAGGAGAGAGAAGAAAGAACAGAGAGAGAGAGAAAGAGGGGAAAGAAAGAACAGAGAAAGAAAGACAGAGGGGGAAAGAAAGAATAGACAGAAAAAGAAAGAATAGAGAGAGAAAGAAAGAGGGGACAGAGAACAGAGAAAGAAAGAAAGAAAGAAGGGGAAAGGAAGAACAGAGAGAGAGAAGAAAGAAAGAAAGAAAGAAAGAAAGAGAGAGAAAGAAAGAAAGAGGGGAAAGAAAGAAAGAAGAGAAAGAAAGAAAGAAAGAGGGGAAAGAAAGAAAGAAGAGAGAAAGAAAGAATAAGAACAGAGAAAGAAAGAAAGAGGGGACAGAAAAAAAGAACAGAGAGAAAAAAAAAAGAGGGGAAAGAAAGAACAGAGAAGGGAGAGAGAAAGAAAGAGGGGAAAGAAAGAACAGAGGGAGAGAGAAAGAAAGGGGTAAGAAAGAACAGAGAGAGAAAGACAGAGGGGAAAGAAAGAACAGAGAAAGAAAGAAAGAAAGAGAGGAAAGAAAGAAAGAAGAGAGAGAAAGAAAGAACAGAGAGGAGAGAGAATGAAAGAACAGAGAGGGAGAGAGAATGAAAGAACAGAGAGGGAGAGAGAAAGAAGGAAAGAAAGAACAGAGAAAAGAAAGAAGACAGAAGAAAAAAGAAGAGGGGAGAAAGAAAGAGGGACAAGAACGAGAAGAAAGAAAGAAAGAGAAGAAAGAAGAAAGAAAGAAAGAAAGAAAGAAAGAAAGAAAGAAAGAAAGAAAGAAAGAAAGAAAGAAAAGAAAGAAAGAAAGAAAGAAAGAAAGGGGAAAGTAAGAACAGAGAGAGAGAAGAAAGAAAGAAAGAAGAAGAAAGAAAGAAAGAAAGAACAGAGAGAGAAAGAATGAAAGAGGGGAAAGAAAGAACAGAGAGAGAAAGAAAGAAAGAGGGGAAAGAAAGAACAGATAAGAAAGAAAGAAAGAACAGAGAAAGAAAGAAAAGAGGACAGAAAAAAAGAACAGAGAGAAAAAAAGAAAGAGGGGAAAGAAAGAACAGAGGGAGAGAGAAAGAAAGAGGGGAAAGAAAGAACAGAGGGGAGAAAGAAAGAGGGGTAAGAAAGAACAGAGAGAGAAAGACAGAGGGGAAAGAAAGAACAGAGAAAGAAATAAAGAAAGAGAGGAAAGAAAGAACAGAGAGAGAAAGAAAGAACAGAGAGGGAGAGAGAAAGAAAGAGGGAAATAAAGAACAGAGAAAGACAGAGGGGGAAGAAAGAACAGAGAGAAAAAGAAAGAAATAATAGAGAGAGAAAGAAAAAGGGGAAAGAAGACAGAGAGAAGAAAGAAAGAGAAAGAGGGGAAAGAAAAGAACAGAGAGAGAGAAAGAAAAAAGAACAGAGAGAGAAAGAAAGAAAGAAACAGAAGCGAAAGAAAGAGGGGACAGAAAAAAAGAACAGAGAGAAAAAAGAAAGAGGGTAAAGAAAGAAACAACAGAGGGAGAGAGAGAAAGAAGGGAAAGAAAGAACAAAGAGAAAGAAAGAACAGAGAGATAGAGAGAAAGAAAGATGGGAAAGAAAGAACAGATATAGAGAGAAAGAAAGAAAGAGAAAGAAAGAACACAGAGAGAAAAAAGAACAGAGAGAGAGAAAGAAATAAAGATTCTATAAAGATACTATAGCAGCCCAGCTCCCATTGTAGTGCCCACAAAAGCCTCCCGGTGCAGGACATATCATGATCCGCTCACACGGCCGACATCCCCGATTCCAAGGCGAGGACACGGTGATGGATCTGAAGCATTCCCTGAAGTGCCTCCATGGTTCCGTCACAATCTCCTCCCGAAATTACCTCATTTCCGGTCATCTTCCAGCACGTCACTTCTGGTGGAACATCACGTGCGAGTTTTAAAGTGCTCTTCGGGGCTCCGGCATGTACTCCTGTGTCCACGGGAAAAGCTCCGGCCGGGACAGCGGGGCAGACTCTCAAAATCGGGAGTGTCCTGCTGAATTCAGGACGGTTGGGAGGTATGAATGCTCCCCACCATACACCTTGTACATGCACGGCTCTGCACACCTCACACACACACGGTTCCGCTTTGTATGCCTCGTACACACACGGCTCCGCTCCGTCCACCTCGCACACACAAGGCTCCACTCCGTACACCTTGTACACATGCAGCCACGCTTTGTACACCTTGTACACACACGACTCCACTCCGTAAACCTTGTACACATGCGGCTTTGCAGCATACACCTCGTACACACGCGGTTCTGCTCCGTACACCTCGTACACACGCGGCTCCGCTACATACACACAAGGCTCCATCCATACACACACGGCTCAAGCACGGAGCCCTGTGTGTACGGAGCGAGCGACTCAGCTCCGTACAATTCACACACAGGGCTCCGTTTCGTACACACACAGCACTGCTACATCCATCTCGTACACATGGCTCCGCTCCGTGCACCTCGTATACGCGTAGCTCCGCTCACCTTGTACATGTGCGGCTTAGCTCGTACACACCGGCTCCGCTCCGTGCGCCTCGTACACACGCGGCTCCGCTCCGTGCGCCTCGTACACACGCGGCTCCGCTCCGTAGCGCCTCGTACACACGCGGCTCGCCGCGCCTCGTACACACGCGGCTCCGCTCCGTACACACGCGGCTCCGCTCCGTACACACGCGGCTCCGCTCCGTACACACGCGGCTCCGCTCCGTACACACGCGGCTCCGCTCCGTACACACGCGGCTCCGCTCCGTACACACGCGGCTCCGCTCCGTACACACGCGGCTCCGCTCCGTACACCCGTACACTCGACGGCTCGCGTCCCTCGTAACACTCGCGGCTCCGCTCCGTACACCTCGTACACTCGCGGCTCCGCTCCGTACACACGCGGCTCCGCTCCGTACACCTCATACACACACGTCTCTGCTCCGTACACCTCATACACACACGACTGCAACTTGTACACACTACAGCACTGCTACATCCACAGTCCCCACCCCACACACACACAAACTTACCCTCATCCAGCACAATGACAACCATCACAGCGCAGAGTCCTGCAGTCCTGCACAAGAGAACACTGATCATGTGACCCCTGACTCCTCCCCTCCTGTGACCTCATCACAGGTCCTGTGGGCACTGAAGAGAACATCATAGTAGCATCACTGCTAGCTGTGAGCCGCTGAACTGTAGAGACAAGGAGGGCAGCAAGGGGTGCATGGGGGGCGTGGCGGCTCGTCTCACTGCGGGACACTAGTGTCCTCAGCGGGACAGCGGGACGGGGGGGGGTCAAAATCGGGACTGTCCCGCTCAAACCGGGACGGTTGGGAGGTATGCTGATGTGTCATTATGAGATCTTTCCTGTATGGAAACTACTAGTGACCATATAGCGATCACACCAACGATCTCTGCCAGGTCGTGTCGTTGTCATGATCGCTGGTGCAATCGCTTACTGTGACAGTACCTTTAGTGTGACGGTACCCTTACTCTCCGGGCTGATGTTAAAGCCACAAGGAGAACAGTTTTGAATGATAGGATCTTGAGAGGGACTAAATCTAGAAGCTCAAATGGAGGCCCTGTAAGCGCTGATAAGACCAGATATAAATCCCAAGGTGGTAGCTTCTGACTGACTATCGGCCTAGATCTTGCGGAAACTCTGATAAAACGTGCTACCCACGGGTCGCCCACTATATCCTGATTATATAATGCTCCTAGGGCTGCTACCTGAACCTTTAAAAGGTGCTGACTGCCAGGCCCCGTTCTAGTCCCTTCTGTAGAAACTCAAGGATCGCAGTGATTGGGACCCCATCCTGGACTCTTACCCTTGAGGTGGACAGGAATTTTCGCCAGGTCTTACCATAAGCTCTCGTGGTGACAGTTTTTTTTTTAACTCTAACAGCGTAGAAACCAAATTCTGCAAAAAAAACTCTTTCCCTCAACAGCGCCCCTTCAAAATTCCACGCTGTTAAATGAAGGTTAGCCACCTGAAGGTGGAACACCGGTCCCTGAGAAAGTCCGGGTGTTCCAGCAGAACCCAAGGCTCGGTGATCGATAACATCCTCAGCCAAGAGAACCAAGTTCTTTTTGGCCAGAATGGGGCTATTAATATTAGTCTCAATTTGTCCCCCCTGACCTTCCGTAGAACCGCTGAGATGAGGACAATTGGGGGGGAGGAAGCTTATGCTAGGCTCTGAGACCATGGAATCATGAAAGCATCTAAGGCCTGAGGGTTCCCCCTGGGATATAAGGAACAAAAAGCTTCCACCTTCCTGTTGTTGTTGGTGAATAGATCCATGACCGGGGCCCCCCCACATTTTCACAATCTGCTCGAAAATGGACTGCTTCAGAACCCATTCGCCCCATCTCAATTGAGTGCAGCTCAGTAAGTCTGTTTTCTGGTTGGATAGGGACAGAAGATTGTTCTCTGCTAATCTGAAAATCTGTGATGTTGTGTCCGTTAGGGTCCGGGACCTGGATGGTTTATATAGGCCACTACTACATGAAAACACTCGAACATGATGACCCCTTAGAATATGTAGGAAACCTAACAGTGCGTGACCCACTGCTAAAAGCTCTTTTTGGTTTGATGACGTCTCGAGCTCTGGGCCTCTCCACACCCCGAGTAATCCTGTCGCCCAGCTGAGCTCCCCACCCCGTGGGGCTTGCGTCGGTGGAAACCACCCGAGACACCTTTGTTACCCAGGAGACCCCTTTGAACAGGTTGCTGACGTCTCTGCACCAGTCTAGGGAACGAATAGTGGTTACAGATAGAGTCATGTGGCTCTCCGAGTCACCCTCTAATGTGGCCTGGTTCTTTGGTATGTCCCACTGGAAATCCTGTGCCCACTGAATTGCAGGTAAAGAAGCAGAAAGGGAACCCAGTAGCGACATGGCCTTCCTCAAAGTCATGGAGGGGCTCTGTGGGGCGTTCGATACCAGGTCTATGATCGATCTTCCCTTCTTTCTGTACTGGGAGATGGCATTCCTGCGTCAGAGAATCCAATATTAACCACAGGAATTCCTGGACCGTGCTTGGCTCTAGCCTTGACTTCTTCAGGTTTAGAAGCCAGCCCAGATCTACTAGGGTATTCATTAAGCTGTCCAGCTGCTCTCTGCAGAGTCGCTCGTTACCAAGAAATCGTCCAGATAGGGGACTATCAAAATGTCCTGTTCCCTCAGATGAGCCATCATTTCTGCCACTAATTTGGTAAATACCCGAGGGGCTATTGATAATCGAAAGAGGAGGGCTTTGTACTGAAATCCCCTTATTTCCCCTTTTATGGACACTGCTAGCCTGAGGAACCTTTGGGATTCCTTGTGAATGGGAACATGATAGTAAGCATCGCCGAGATCCAGAACAGTCATAAAACAATTCGGAAACAGAATTTTGATGGTCGATTTTATTGACTCCATCTTGAATTTCTGATTTCTCACATAACCGTTCAGTTTCCGCAAGTTTATGATCATCTGGTAAGACCCATCTGGTTTGGTAACCAGAAAAAACGGGAAGTAGAATCCCTTCCTCCTTTCTTGAGGAGGGACTTCCTGAAGAACGGCTTTGCTTATGTGCTCCATAACCTCGCACTCCAGGGCTGCTTGTCCTTGTGGAGATGACCGCAGGGGAGTTACGACAAAGTTCTGGGGAGGGAGGATGTGGAAATTTGGCCGAAGACCTGTCCTGACCAGATTCAGTATCCAGGGGCTGTTCGAGATTTTCTCCCAGACTGGAAGGAAATGGGATAATCTTCCCCCCACCGGGAAAAAACGTCACTTTGAGGACTTTTTATCTCTGGAGGAATTACAGAGTCTTTCCTTTTCCCCTCATCCCATCTATTCTGTTCTCTCGGGGGCTTCTACGGAAGAATTTCTTGCTCCGAAAGGACCATTTAAAGGGAATCTGTCACCTTATTTTTCGTATATAAGGCGTGGCCACCGCCATTGGCGGTTTATCTACAGCAGTCCGGTCCCATGGGCGTCGCAGGTCCGGGTCCAGCGCCTCCCATCTTCTAGTGATGATGTCCTCCTCCTTGCTTCCGTCGTGGCTTCTGCGCAGGTGTCATTCTCTGCCTTGTTGAGGGTAGAGCAAAGTACTGCAGTGCGCAGGCGCTGGGAAAGGTCAGAGAGGTCCGGCGCCTGCGCACTGCAGTACTTTACTTTGCCCTCAACAGGACAGATCAGTGCGCCTGCGCAGGAGCCGCAACAGAAGCAAGGAGGAGGACGTCATCACATGAAGATGGGCGGCACCGGACCCGGACCGTGACACCCATCGGACCGGACCGCCCACGGGTGTGTATAATATAACTTGTTTTTCTTATCTTTCAGGTGACATCGGGGGCTTATCTACAGCATTACAGAATGTAAGATCAGCCCCTATTGGTGGTGGCCGCACCTTATATGCGAAAAATGAGGTGACCGGTTCCCTTTAAGGGGGGGGGCAGATTAGGGAATCCCTTCTTATCTCCTGCCTCTTCAAGCATATCGTCCATTGTTTCCCAAACAAAAATCCCCCCTCACATGGGAGTGAGCATAGTTTCAGTTTAGTCTGCAGGCCTCCCGGCCAGCACTTGAGCCCCAGAGCTCTACGGGCCCCATTTCACAGAGCCGCAGACTTAGGCGTTAACCTGACTGAATCGGCTGATGATCTTTTGCCAAGAAAGCATCTGCACCCCGTATCAAGGGAATGGCTTCCAGCACTTCGTTTCTGGGTGCCCCGTCCCTCAGCTGCTTCTCTAACTGATCCACCCATAGCATAATGGATCCGGAGGTGCAGGTAGCAGCTATGGCGGGCCTAAAATTACCCCCCGCTGACTCCCAGGCCCCTTTAAAGGAAAATATCAGCTTTCTTATCCGAGGGGTGCTTCAATGTTCCCAGGGGAGGGCAAACTTTTTAGAGGCCTTGGCCAGTGCAACGTCAAGCTTCTGGGCCTTATCCCATCATGTCGATGCCTCATCCTCAAAGGGGTATTTTCTCTTAATGGAAGGTACCAACGAGTTTTTCCCATTCTCTTTCAATAAGGGCCTGGATGTTCTCATTCAAGGGAAAAACTTTACTTCTTCTGGCCCAACCTTCCAAACATTATGTCCTGCACTGTTCTGTCAGGTCAAGAGAATCACCTCATGCTAGATCTCACCGATTTTACCAGGCCATCTACTTCGTCCAGGGCAGTGTTCCCCAACTCCAGTCCTCAAGGCCCACCAACAGGTCATGTTTTCAGGATTTCCTTAGTATTGCACAGGTGATGCAAATGTCACCTGGCCAATAGTAAGGAAATCCTGAAAACATGACCTGTTGGTGGGTCCTGAGGACTGGAGATGGGGAACCCTGATCTAGGGGAAAGCAGCGACTCCCCCTCTTCATCGTCCGAGGATGAGGAGGATACGTGTGAGCCTACGCCCCGGAGCTAGAGGAATCAGACGGGGTATATGGTGGTTTCCTTCCTGCTAACCTTATCCCCGTTTGAGGGAGTTATTCGACCTCAGTTTTGATTACGGACCTCAGCGCGGAGGTGAAGTCTGGGGTTTCCTCGCATAGCACTTGTTCTATGCAACAATGACAAAGCTTCTTATCCAGGACACAGGGAGTGCTTTATTGCACATAGGGCAACATATGTGCTTCGCTTTTCCCAATCTCTTCCTTCCCCAATAAAAAAAAAAGGAGAGAAGGGAACTCAGTTACAATGGTGAACCTTCACGAAGATCACTCATCAGACGCAGCCGCAGGCACCGGTTCTGGAGGAGGAATAGGATTCAATTAAGGACTTTTTGGGCCTTATCCATTGTGCCAGAATTTCTGCTGTGCTGCATAGAGTGGCTGCTGGACTGTCCGCTCTGCAGAAGGGTGTCTTTCCTGCGTCTTTGGTTGCTGCTGCTGGCTCTGTTGCTGCGGGTCGCTGTCCTCCATAATTCACAGGCACTGCATGCAGCAGGGAGCGTCTGCACACTTCCCCTTTACCACCCAGCGGTGCGCTCACTTCTGGTCCCTCCCTCCTCCTGCGGCACCAGGGAGCACCTCAGCTGCGCATGCGCCGGCAGGGAACCCAGAAGCCCTGCATTCACTTCAGGAGCGGCGGCCATCTTCCTTTCGTCTTCAGGGCGCACGGAAGCCCCTGCCCCTCTCCCCCACGCGGGCCGCGCTTCCCCCCCCAAACCCAGGGCCCAACGGGCGGCCTCAGGAAAACCCCACCGCCTGGCAGGGGGCCTCCCTGCGCCAAACCCGGACTGGCCGGCCCTGGGCTACATCCCGCTTTTTCAGTAAATGCAAAACAAAGGTTCCCCCAGGCAGGGAAAACCCAAATGATGCGAGGGAGAGGTCTGCCCTTTTTATCTTAGGTCCCTGTCCCGAAGGGTGGGTCCCCTCTCTCCGTCGTGCTGTCCGGGGGGAAGAAAAACCTCTTTTAAATTTTCCGTTAACCCTCAGGGGGGGTCCCCCCACACCGGGGTCACGGAGGTCAAAACTTATTTTTCCCTACTCATCATCAGCATGACATGGCTCCTGTAAAAACGGCCCCCCCTGGGGAACATTTGGTTCTTTTTATTGTAAAACAAAACAACAAATAGGACATAAAGAAAACTTCTTTCATAACTATTCACCCCAAATCGGGACTTTGTAGAGCCTCCTTTTGGGCAATTGCAACTCGCTTTGGATTAGTCCTAGTCCCGCGGTGACGTACATAAAAGGGAAAGGGGCGCTGCACTTCCCAGGGCCGGGCCCCCCAAAGGCCTGACCCCAAAGATACCGCTAAAGGTGAAAAGATTTTTGGGCCCCAGGTATTAGGGTTCTCCCCGTTTTACCTCCATTTTCCCCCCGCCCTTCCCGGGAAACTAAGTGGTGTAAAAAAACGCAAAACAAACAGGGATCACATAAAACAACTCTGCAAAAACAGCAAGGGCAAGGGGTTTTATAGGTTCCCCTCGCTTGTACCGAAGCAGCGCAGAAAAGGGGCACACGGGGCCGGACGCAGGGGGAAACGAGTACAGTCCTTTCTTTCAAAAAATAACACGGCAGAACGGTGGGCTATACCAGGATGGGGCCCCGGCTAAAGGGCAAACCAGGATGGGCAACAAAAAACCAGGGTTGGGATCTACAGTCATGACCGAGAGGCACCCTTGCAATTTTTACAGAAAATGAAGATTTCCCCCCGAAAATTACTGCAATTACACGTTTTTTTAAAACAATTTATTTCCTTGGGGTTTTTTTTTTAATTTTTTCATAAATTTTCTTTGCTTTGTGTTTTGTGGCCACGCTAAGTAGGAGAACAGAAAAAAGAAAAACTGAGGGCTTGAGAACCAAAATGTTGAAAAATATCAACAATGTCGGGTTTCAAGTCCCCCAAAGATTTTTTATGTCCTTTGTCCAAAGTGCAACAAAAAAGAATTTACAACCCCTGCACTGCACAATCTTCCTAACGGTAAGAAAAATTTATGAAAAGTGAAAAAGAAGCTCAAATCAAATCTCACAGAAATTAAATGTCCTTCAGGGGGCATCAATGCAGAGCAAATATCACCATACCATATGTAAAAAAAGGGAAAAATCCGCAGGACTGATGAGGCCCACTGTTGACAACACAAAAAAGCTAGACCAGTTTTTACAATTTTTTTGGGGAAAGAGTCCGTGGACGATAACTAAATAGACTTTAGGTAAAG
>JARQOD010000994.1:0-93080 GCA_033576555.1 Oophaga sylvatica | reverse complement strand
TAATGGGCATGAGGGAGGTCCACTCCCGGGCACCGGTAGGGGGGGGTTCATGAGTCCAGAGCCCGAGAAAGGGGCCCGATCTTTCCGGGGCCCCCCCCAGGCCCAAAAAAGCAGGGGAACCCTTTCCTGGGCACGCAGGGTACTATAGGCTTTCGTCCCGAACTAAGCGCCATTGCAAAACCCTTGGGGCCTCACCAAAGGGGCGTCCCCCCAAACAGTCAGCGGACAGATCTGGAGGCGGCATTCGGCTTTAAAAACCCCCTTTGGCACTCCCATTTTTTTAAAACCTGACGCTCGGCCATTCCTGGTACAGACTGACGGCCAGCGAATTTGCCCGTGCGTACTCAGCAGGTTGATTGGGGGAACCAGGAGCACCCCGTTTGTACCGACCCGGGAAAACTTCTGCCGGGGGGAAGTGCATCTCCACCAGGGAAGGAAGTGCCGGGCCCGGGGCTGGCACTGAAAACTTTGCACCCCTCCCTGTAGGGGGCGCCCCTTCAAGGTGGTCACCGACCACAACCCTCTGAGCTGGCGCACACAGTGTCCGGAACCATGGTAGGTTGCTCGTGGAGCCTTCCCTACAGCAGTAGATTTTGCCGACAACACAAGAAAGGCAGCGATCATGGAAGTGATGGGTTGTCACGGAAATGGCAAAACCCGCTGAGGTGCGCTGGCGATTACCGCCCGGTCACCCTCCTTAGCCCCTTCTAAGAGGGGGGGTGTGATGATACTGAAGTTTCCATTTCTTGTGCGTTCCTAGAACTTCCCCATGAACTACGACTCCCCGTTTTGCCCCGCACAGGCAAAACCACCTCTCCTCCCCCCCCCGTCCTAAAAGTTTGGCAATCACGGTTTTTAACTAACGCTCACTCTATCCCTTTTTAACTCCCACCTCAGGGAAAGTTCTTTTTTCTTCAAGCTCAGCTTTCCCTCTCCCATTCTAAAAGTGGGAAACTAATCACTTCTAAATGCCGTGAGCTATGATAAAACACGGGCCCCGCGTTTTGAATAGCCCCATCCCTCTTCCCGTGTATGGTGAACCCGAACTCCAACAAACCCCCAGAAATGGGATTCTCGGTGCACCCTAACATCTCAACCAAGTTTTTGGGCCATTTGACCGTCATTTTAAAGTAAGATATTGATAGGGCTGCCCTTATTTGCTAATTTCCCAGAAGGCGGTATGAACCTTATGATCTTTCAGAGCTCAAACTATAACTTGTGGCCCGTGGAGGTGGCCAGAAAACCATCCCCTTTTGTGAGGTCAGCAGCCCACATGTATAGGTCTTGCAGTTAGCCCCCCTTGGTCATTCCAGGCTGTGATGACGTGACTAACAGATCTGCAAATGAACTATGACGTGTGGCTCCTCCCCCAGCCTGTCTTGCCTGTAACTGCCATGCAAGTGATTTTCACCTTTAATCCTGTTTTATTTCTAACTGTATTGTACATAACTGTCTCAGCTTGTTACCTTTTTTTTAAACTATAAGCACTGCCTGCCTTTTAAGGAATAAACCTATAAAATTATTAGTTTGTTTCTCCTGCTCTATAAACGAATTTGCACGTGCCTGAAGTACTACGCTACTGTTTTGGGGTTGCTACGGACCCTCTTGATAAATCGTTCATTAAGTAAATCGTAGCTGGTGGCAGCTAAAAAAGGAAGGGGTGTAAAGTGTTAACCTATTGGGTGGCGCTGGCAGTGACGGAGCGGGTTTTATAAGTGTATTGCCTGGCTGCGGCCCGGAGTAATCATAATTCCCTCACTGCAGCGTGCCCAATAGCCAGCACACATCCAAGTGGCCTGTCTGGCGACTAATTATCCTAGGTGCAGTTCCCTGACTGACCTGAGGGTAAGGGGGGCGCCAGAGAGCTGCAAGTTCTTAAGTGGAAGTGGGATAATTATAAATCCCTGCAGATTATTGGGTCGGAAGGCAGAGCCGTCGTGTGTGTGCGCGTGTTCGTCACATTTGCGGCACGGAGGGATCACAAGCCGTGATACCCCGGGCTACCGTGTGGTGGACCGTGTGCACGTTTTTCACACCCCGGATCTCTGCCGTCTGCTCGCTCCAGAATCCCCGTATCTCTGCCATCTGCTGGCTCCAGAATCCCCGGATCTCTACCGTCTGCTCGCTCCAGAATCCCACATCTCTTCCGTCTGCTCGCTCCAGAGTCCTCGGATCTCTGCCGTCTGCTCGCTCCAGAATTCCACATCTCTGTTGTCTGCTCGCTCCAGAATCCCCGGATCTCTGCCGTCTGCTCGCTCCAGAATCCCCGGATCTCTGCCGTCTCCTCGCTCCAGAATCTCCGGATCTCTGCCGTCTGCTCGCTCCAGAATCCCCGGATCTATGCCGTCTGCTCCAGAATCCCCAGACCTCTGCCGTCTGCTCGCTCCAGAACCCCCAGACCTCTGCTGTCTGCTTGCTCAAGAATCCCCAGACCTCTGCTGTCTGCTTGCTCCAGAATCCCCAGATCTCTGCCGTCTGCTCGCTCCAGAATCCCCAGATTTCTGCCGTCTTCTTGCTCCAGAATCCCCAGATATCTGCCGTCTGCTCGCTCCAGAATCCCCCAATCTCTGCCGTCTCCTCGCTCCAGAATCCCCCGATCTCTGCCGTCTGTTCGCTCCGGAATCCCCAGCCCTCTGCCGTCTGCTCGCTCCAGAATCCCCAGATCTCTGCCGTCTGCTCCAGAATCCCCAGACCTCTGCCATTTGCTCGCTCCAGAATCACCAGATCTCTGCCGTCTGCTCGCTCCAGAATCCCCAGATCTCTGCCGTCTACTCATTCCAGAATCCACAAATATCTGCCTTCTGCTCACTCCAGAATCCCCCGACCTCTGGCGTCTGCTCACTCCAGAATCCCCCAACCTCTGGCGTCTGCTCACTTCAGAATCCCCCGACCTCTGGCGTCTGCTCACTCCAGAATCCCCCGACCTCTGCCTTCTGCTCACTCCAGAATCCCCAGATCTCTTCCATCTGCTCACTCCAGAATCCCCGGATCTCTGCCATCTGCTCACTCCAGAATCTCCGGATCTCTGCCGTCTGCTCGCTACAGAATCCCCAGATCTCTGTTGTCTGCTCGCTCCAGAATCCCCAGATCTCTGTCGTCTGCTCTCTTCAGAATCCTCAGACATCTGCCGTCTGCTTGTTCCAGAATCTTCTGATCTCTGCCTTCTGCTCACTCCAGAATCCCCAGACCTTTGCCGTCTGCTCGCTTTGGAATCATAGAATCATAGAATCATAGAATGGTAGAGTTGGAAGGGACCTCCTGGGCCTTCTGGTCCAACCCCCTGCTCAAAGCAGGATTCTCTAAATCATCCCAGACAGATGTCTGTCCAGCTTCTGTTTGAAGACTTCCATTGAAGGAGAACTCACCACCTCTCGTGGCAGCCTGTTCCACTCATTGATCACCCTAACTGTCAAAAAGTTTTTTCTAATATCTAATCTGTGTCTCCTCCCATTCAGTTTCATCCCATTGCCTCTAGTCTTTCCTTGTGCAAATGAGAATAAAGATGATCCTTCTACAATGTGACAGCCCTTGAGATATTTGTAGACAGCTATTAAGTCTCCTCTCAGTCTTCTTTTTTGCAAGCTAAACATTCCCAAATCCTGCAACCGTTCCTCATAGGACATGGTTTGCAGACCGGTCACCATTCTGGTGGCTCTTCTCTGAACTTGCTCCAGTTTGTTGATGTCTTTTTTAAAATGTGGTGCCCAAAACTGGACACAGTATTCCAGATGAGGTCTGACCAAAGAGGAGTAGAGGGCAATAATGACCTCACGTGATCTAGACTGTATGCTTCTGTTGATACATCCTAGAATTGCATTTGCCTTTTTTGCTGCTGCATCACACTGTTGACTCATGTTCAGTCTGTGATCAATTAGTATACCCAAGTCTTTTTCACATGTGCTGTTACTTAGCCCTATTCCTCCCATTTTGTATATGCTTTTTTCATTTTTATTGCCCAGAAGTAGTACTTTGCATTTTTCCCTGTTAAAATCCATTCTGTTAGTTGCTGCCCACTGCTCCAGTTTATTTATATCTTTTTGAATCCTCTCTCTCTCTTCTCCAGTATTAGCTATCCCTCCTAGCTTTGTGTCATCTGCAAATTTAATCAGTTTACCCTCAATTCCTTCATCTAAATCATTGATAAAGATGTTGAACAATACAGGGCCCAAAACAGAGCCTTGTGGTACCCCACTTGAGACATTCTTCCAACTGGATGTGCAGCCATTTACGACCACTCTTTGGGTCCGATCACTAAGCCAGTTATGAATCCACCTAACAGTTGCCTTGTCCATTCCATACTTAGTCATTTTTTCAATAAGGATTGTGTGAGATACTTTGTCAAATGCTTTGCTGAAGTCAAGATATACTATATCTACAGCATTTCCCTGATCCACCCAGTCAGTGATTCTGTCATAGAAGGAAATTAAGTTAGTCTGACATGACTTATTAGTTACAAACCCATGCTGACTCTGTTTAATCACTTCATTCTTATCCAGGTACTTGCATACATGTTCTTTAATAATTTGTTCAAAGATCTTTCCTGGTATAGAAGTCAGACTCACCGGCCTGTAGTTCCCTGGGTCCACCTTCTTCCCCTTTTTGAAGATAGGAACAACATTTGCTCTTCTCCAGTCTTCTGGGACTTCTCCTGTTCTCCAAGAATTTTCAAAGATTATGGACAGTGGTTCAAGAATTTCTTCTGCTATCTCCTTCAGTACTCTGGGGTGTAATTCATCTGGACCTGGAGACTTGAATTCATTTAGGTTAGCTAAGTGTTTCCTCACTGTCTTTCTGTTTATAGATATCCTGGATTCTTCTATTCCTTTAATAGGACAGTGAAGATCAGTTGATAATACATTTCCTTTCTGAGAGAAAACAGATGCAAAATAGGAATTTAACAGTTCAGCCTTCTCAACATCCTGACTTACCATTTCATCATTTTCATCCTGTAAAAATCCTATAGCATCTTTGACTTTTCTTTTACTTTTGACATATCCCCAAAATCCTTTTTTGTTGCTTTTGACGTCACTTGCAAGCCTTAATTCATTGTCAGCTTTAGATAATCTGATTTGTGCCCTGCAGGTTCTGCAGACGGCATTATATTCTTCTTTAGATATGCCTCCCTCTTTCTATTTGATAAACATTTCTTTCTTCCTTTTTAGCATGTGTTTAAGTTCTGTGTTCATCCATCCTGGTTTCCTTAAATGCTTCCTATTCTTCCCTCTTTTCGGAATTGTTAACGATTGTGCTTTGAGAATCTCATTTTTCAAGATTTTCCATCCTTCCTGGACATTTTTGTCCTTAAGGATATCCAGCCATTGGATCCCTCCAATTCTCTTTCTGAGTCCCTTAAAATCTGCCTTTCTGAAATCTAACCTTGACGTCTGAGTCTTCACAGGTCTTCCTCCTCTTGTTATCCAAAATTCTAAAATAGCAAGGTCACTACCTCCTAGGGTCCCAGCCACTCTTAAGGGTATGCCACACTAAACAACATCGCTAACGGGATCGCTAAAAAACGTCACTATTTAGTGATCCCGTTAGCGATGTTGTTGTGTGCGGCATGCAGCAACGACGTGGCCCCTGCTGTGATCTCGTCCGTCGTCCTGATCTTTCCGGACCCTATTCTGATCGTCGGCGTCCCACTGGGTAAGTATAGATCGCTGAGTGTGGCACCTTTTTTAGCGATTTAGCGGTACTTTTGTACCGCTAAAGTCGTTAAGGAGATCGCTAACCGCGATAGCGTCCTTAACGACATCGCTAAATGTGGCCGACACTAGCGATATTTAAACGATCCCGCTAGCGATCTCATTAGTATGCGACGCTAACGAGATCGTTAGCGGGATCGAGTAGTGTGGCAGTACCTTTACCTCCTCAACCATTTCCTCCCTGTTTATAAGGATTAGATCCAAGGTAGCAGATCCCCTTGTTTTCTCCCCTACCTTTTGGAAGATAAAGTTGTCAGCAAGAGAGGGTAAGAATTTCCTTGACCTGTTAGTTTTGCCTGAGAGAGATTCCCAACAAATGTCTGGATAGTTGAAATCTCCCATGACCACTATGTCATATTTTTTGGAGAACTTGGCCATTTGATGCATAAAGAGTTCATCCATATCTTCAGCTTGCACAGGCGGCCTGTAGTAAATGCCTACAATGGTGTCCTTTCCATTGTTCTGTCCTTGTATTCTTACCCAAACAGTTTCCACAGAACTCCCAGTCTCTGAAGCGTCAATCTCTGTGCAGTGTAAGCTTTTCAGGGATATAGCTCTGAGATCGCCGTCCGGGTAGACGAAGTGGCACAGAAACAGTTCATTCAGACAGCAGTTCTGGTGAAAACTGGCCGCAACCAGCTTTATTAAAGTCCACAGCAAACAGATAAAAACAAATCATAAACATAAGACCTGGGCTTGTCCAGCCACTAATTACACTTAGACAGATTTCCCTATCTATCCGGTCCCGACTCTAACAGCCAGGGCCAAAACAACACATATGTTCAGCATTTACCAGCATGGAGGTTCACAGAGTCTCCTCCTTGTGTCTGAAGGCACCTTCAACGTCCAGACTTGAGAGAGCTCCCCTCCTATTCAGCAGCTATCCGCATGGATTCTCACCAGACTACTCCTGTGTCCGGGGTACATCGAGCACCCAGACTGAAATAGCTCAAACTCCTGGAGACACCTTCTGTGCCTGGACCCCTCCTGTGTCCAGACTAAGCGAGCTCTCTGACTGTGTTTGCAGACACCTACTTCTGGTCTCTTAATTAACACCTGAGTAGTTTCAGGCCTGAGCTGCAAGTGTGTAATGAATGTAAGGTGTAGTGACCTTTCTCTACCACTAGGTTTACAAAGCCACACATTTCCCTTATATCATACAGCACAGTACCTAGGTGAAATGTACACCCCATTCGACACATATTCCTTCACTGTCTCACAGCAGATATACGCTTTTCTAAACGGTATGCCACACTAAGCGAGATCGCAAACGAGATCGCTAACGAGATCACTAAAACGTCACTATTTAGCGATCTCGTTGGCGACCTCGTTGTGTGTGGCATGTAGCAACGATGTGGCCCCTGCTGTGATGTCGCTGATCGTTCACTAGCGTTCTGGACTGTTTTTTGATCGTTGGCGTCCCGCTGGTGAGCCTATATCGCTGTGTTTGGCACCTTTTGTGAACGACGAGCGACCTCGTTTGTGACGCATATGTTGTTTAGCGTCACGGAGTGGATCGCAATATCTGTAAGTTCTCTTTTGCGTCACAAGAGGATCGCAGAAGTTGCAAAGCAGGCTAGCAGGACGCAGAGAGCAGGAGCGATGCTGGAAATTCCTATGAATCAGAAGCGCTCAGTACATGCTAATGACAGATCCTAACGACCGCCAAAGTCGTTAAAGAGATCGATGACCGCTGATGAGTCGTTTATGAGATCTCCTGTTTGGCAGCTACTAGCGACCTAAAAGCGATCACACCAACGATCTCATTAGCTTGCGTCGTTATCGAGATCGCTAACGAGATCGCTAAGTGTGGCAGTAGCTTAACATACAATGCGACACCTCCTCCATACCTAACAACCGTCCCGGATTGGCCGGGACAGTCCCGATTCTGACCCCCTCCTCCCGCTGTCCCGGCGGGACACTATGTGTCCTGCAGTGAGCTGAGCCGCCACGCCCCCATACACCCTATAGTTGCCTTCCAGCGCTGCACTTTAGCTTCTCACAGCAGAGCAATGACCGGCTGCTGAGCTTTCCTCCTCTGTGCACACAGGACCTGTGATGAGGTCACAGGAGGGGAGGAGTTGGGTGTCACATGGTCAGGCTCCTCCGTGTGCAAGTCTGCTGTTCTGGTTGTCATGGTGCTGGCTGAGGGTAAGGTTATGTGAGGGGTCAGGAGGGATTTACACTGTGGATGTAGCAGAGCCGTGTGTG
Source organism: Oophaga sylvatica (assembly GCA_033576555.1). Classification (NCBI taxonomy): domain Eukaryota; kingdom Metazoa; phylum Chordata; class Amphibia; order Anura; family Dendrobatidae; genus Oophaga; species Oophaga sylvatica. Next base: position 85,164 of record JARQOD010000994.1, on the reverse strand, counting down.
TATGAGGTGTACGGAGCGGAGCCGTGTTTGAAAAGTGTATGGAGCGTAGCTGTGTGTGTACGAGGTGTACGGAGCAGAGCCGTGTGTGTACGAGGTGTATGGAGCAGAGCCGTGTGTGTATGAGGTGTATAGAGCGGAGCAGTGTGTGAAAAGTGTATGGAGCGTAGCCGTGTGTGTACGAGGTGTATGGAGCAGAGCTGTGTGTGTATGAGGTGGCTGTAGCAGTGCAGTGTGTGTACGGAGCTGAGCCGCTCATCTCCGTACACACAGGGCTCCGTGCTTGAGCCATGTGTGTATGGAGCGGAGCAGAGCCGTGTGTGTACGGAGCAGAACCGTGTGTGTACGGGGTGTAGAGAAGTGAAGCCACGTGTGGATGGAGCGGAACCGCATGTGTACGAGGTGTACGGAGCGGAACCGCATGTGTACGAGGTGTATGGAGCTGAGCTGTGTGTGTACGAGGTGGTTGTAGCAGTGCTGTGTGTGTACGGGGCGTACAAATGGAGCCTTGTGTGTACGAAGTGTACGGAGCTGAGCTGCTCATCTCCGTACACACAGGGCTCCGTGCTTGAGCCGTGTGTGTACGGAGCGGAGCAGAGCCGTGTGTGTACGGAGCGGAGCAGAGCCGTGTGTGTACAGAGCGGAGCAGAGCCGTGTGTGTACGTAGCGGAGCAGAGCCGTGTGTGTACGGGGTGTAGAGAAGTGGAGCCGCGTGTGTATGGAGAGTAACCGCGTGTGTATGAGGTGTACGGAGCGGAACCGCATGTGTACGAGGTGTACGGAGCGGAACTGCATGTGTACGAGGTGTATGGTGCAAAGCCACATGTGTACAAGGTTTACGGAGCGTGGCAGCGTATGTACGAGGTTTACGGAGTGAAGCCGTGTGTGTACTGAGTGGAGCCATGTGTGCGCGAGGTGTACAGAGTGGAGCCGTGTGTGCGCGAGGTGTACGGAGTGGAGCCGTGTACGGAGTGGAGCCGTGTATGGAGCGGAGCCATGTGTGGGGCGAGGTGTACAGAGGGGAACCGTGTGTGTATGAGGTGTGCGGAGCCGTGCGTGTACAAGGTGTATGATGGGGAGCATTCATACCTCCCAACTGCCACAGAACTAGCGGGACAGTCCCAATTTTGAAGGAGCAGGAGGGATTTACAGTGTGGATGTAGCAGAGCCGTGTGTGCGAGGTGTACGGAGTGGAACCGTGTGTGCGCGAGGTGTACGGAGCAGAGCCATGTGTGCGCGAGGTGTACGGAGCCGTGCGTGTACAAGGGGTATGGTGGGGAGCATTCATACCTCCCAACAGTCCTGATTTTGAGAGAGAGTCTGCCCCGCTGTCCCGGCTGGCAGCTTACTTTCCCCATGGACACAGGAGTACACGGCGGAGCCCCGAGGAGCACTTTAAAACTGTGCTCTTTCTTTCTTTTCCTCAGTACCAGTCAGTGTGCCCACAGTACCAGCCACTGATCCCATAATGCCAGCCACTGTGCCCTCAGTACCAGTCAGTGTGATCAGCAGTGCTAAATGGGTGTAGTTGGGGCGTGGACATGGGTGTGATTAGTTGTGAAATGGGTGTGGTCAGGGGCGTGGTCTAAAATTTGCCGCGGCACGCTATGCGCACCGCAACCTCCGTCCCTCTTTCCCATCTTTAAAAGTTGGGAGGTATGCTCCTCCTCGTTTATCAAGTCTGTTTCTTGCAGATAAGTTGTATCCTTCTAGCTTTGTATTCCAATCATGTATATCGTCCCACCAAGTCTCAGTGATTCCAATGACATCATACTTCTTCTCCTGCGTTAGTAGCTCCAGTTCTCCTTGTTTGTTGCCCATGCTTTGTGCATTCGTATAGAAACACTTTAGTTTGTGATTGGTTTCTCTTCTCCAATATTTTTATTATGTAGATTTTTTTGTCTTTGTTCTTCCCCTTCACTTCTAATAGCAGAGTTCTCAATAGTATTTGTCAGTGTATGGCTTTTGCTGGTGTTTTGCTTCCCTTCCCACATTGTTCTAGTTTAAAGCTCTCCTGATGAGTGTAGCAAGGCGACTCCCAAATACATGTTTTCCAGTCTTGGTAAGGTGCACCCCATCTCTAGCAAGTAGTCCATCGTACAGGTAATTCACTCCGTGATCCAGAAATCCAAATCCTTGCTGACGGCACCATCGACGTAGCCAGTTGTTCACCTGCAGAATCTTCTTCCACCTCCTTGTTCCATGGCCATCCACTGGAAGGATGGAAGAGAAGACCACCTGCGCTCCCAGTTCTTTCACTTTCTTAGGCTACTTTCACACTTGCGTTTTTTAGCGCTGCGTATCGTGCGCTATTGGTCGCATGCGCAATGTTCCCCTATCATTAACATGGCGGGCGCAGTGTCTTGCGCTTGCACGCGCTCATTAGTGTTTTGCGTGCGCAGCGCATTTTCCAGGTGTGCGCCCAGACGCGCTAGACGCTACATGTTGCATTTTTTTTTTTCATCACAACAATTTAAAAATGCGCGTGCGCAAGTGCGCGCACGCTATGCGCACAAAAATATCATTGCCGTCTATGTGGGCGCTGGCGTGCGTGTGGCTGTGCGCTTGTCAGCGCTTGTGCGCGCACGCGATTTTTTGTTAAACAATGTCTAGACACTTGTCAAATTACCCCTAGACAAGATACATTGTTTCTGAGGAGTCTAGATAAAATGATTATAGATAAAGGAAGGTGTCAGTGCCACACAGACCCCTACTCAGACTGCCTGGAGACTGCATGCTGATAAGACCTGAAGATACAGCCTGGATCCCTATAAAAAGGCCTGCAAACAGCGTGCACCATATCACACTGCCTGGAGACTGTACCTGGAGACTGCAAGATCCATCTTGGACCACAACAGCCTGGATATTGCCTGGAGACACTGTGCCTGGACTCAAGACCGATCCAAAGTGCAAGAATGTGAGTATTCTTTAAACAAATGACAGGCTGTCCTTATAATGTAATATGTGCTCATGTAGATGTGTGGCCCAGCTGCGCGTGGCACACATGTCTCCTGGAAAATACACAGGAAGGTAATTGTAAAGCCTGATATTCATTCACATCACACACTTCTCAACACTGCCAACAGAGAGCAACTTAGACTACTTAAGTTAGTGTGACGTAGCAGTGGCCAGGTTAGTTTCCTGTCTCAGGACAGAGCAGTCTAGTCTTGGAGGGAGAGGAGATAACACTGAGATCTGAAGGAGCTCCTGTAGCTCACCTCATACAGAAGTGGAGGCTAGTACGAGTGGACAAGTGAAGCACTCTAGCCTAGTCAGAGCTGCAATTGAAGCAAGTGAAACAGTTACCTCAGAATAAGCTGTCTGTGTTCTCTAGAAAGTGGGAAGTGACTCTCGGAGCTACAGCGTATATACAGTCTGACGGAACGTCCTGTGAGCTGCTCTGGACAGGGTCTGGAAGGAAAGAAGGAAAGGAACCACTGCAGTTATAACAACGAGGCAACTGAGAACAGGTCAGTGAGCTCTGGAAGGAAAGCTTACGACTACAACCACTGCTACCTGTGCTTATGTTAAGGGCAAGAGCAGGGCGACAGGCGAGTGGTAAAAGAAGGACAAGTGACCTAGGTGACAGATCACCTTCACTTAGTAAACCGGACACCGGGGTCCGAAGCGTTGCTAGTGCTTCACGCCTAGTAATAAGAAACACCGGAGGCCTTGCTGTACTTCAAGTCGCAGAAGGTAGCCCTAAGTGCCGATACGTAACCGGGGTCAGGAAGGACAACAGTCTAGCAGGGCCCTGCACAAAAGACTAGTTCTATCCAACAGAAGACACCCACCACAATGTCGACCCGGCGTAGCTGTTGCATTAAGAGTTAAACTTGACTTTATGCAAGTTAGGACTCACATACACATTAAGGATAAAGGAGGCCTCAAACCTGCTCAGCAATTCCCTGAATGTGCATTCTCCAACCTGACCAGCTTCCCGGGACATACCTGCAACATCTACAAGTAAAGGTATGGAAAGAGATTGCATTGTGTGTGACTGACTTCTTATCCGCACCCTGCACCACCATAGACTTTGAGGGACCAGTCCCACCTGTGGGGACTTAACATCTAGCTGCCATAACATCCCCTCAGAGATTACCCTGCAGCGCTGGTCAATCAGATCAGAAACCACAGGTGGCGTCACAAACAATCTATTACTACAATCCCCTGTAAATATTCCCCATTGATGACGCCCAGGGCCACGGACCGAGTTCTGCTGCCAGTGACATTCCCCATAGACTTCCATGGGCTCGGTGCCGAGTACCCCATAGCCCTGGTACCGTGGTGCGACTCATCTTTGGCGTCACGAACAGGATACGAAGCTTACTGGATGTGAGTCCTGTGTGCCTATTGAACTGTTTTGTGCGAAAAGACTGTTTGCATATTTTTGTGATTTTTGGCGCCATTTTCCGCCATTTTGCCGCCATATTCGCGCCCTGAGGCGCTGGTGAAGAAGGTGGGCGTGCATTGGTGGGCGTGTACCCCCCTGTGGCGCGAAAGTGATGGGCGCCCTCTCAAAATGTTATTACAATGTCCGTGCCTGCCCCACTGCAAGGGAGATCCGCCTCCTCTTCATCTTCTATGCAAAAAAGAGGAAGCGCAAATCCCGCCCCACGGAAAAGACCAGATTGTTCCTGATGGAAAAACAGTCTGGCCTGGAGAGAGATGGCGGAAGGACAGGAGACGCTGTGTGGAGGAGCGGCGGCGCGCAGGCCCCGTTCCCCAGGAAAGCTACTGCCTGTGCCGGAGCCGTCCCCAGGTCGGGACACTGACCCAACTATGTCGGAATTAGAAGAGGTAGATGCGGTGCTGGATGACCTGGCCCGACACCGGGAAGAAATGAAGGAGATTGAGAAACGCTGGCGTACCCGGAAACAGCGGCTGCTGTGGGACGCCGTGCTCCCCCCTCCAGGAACCCGAAACCGTTGCCTGTGTCCCCTGTGCCACCAACGCCAGCGGCTGAAGGGAAACCGGAGACCAGCTATGAAGGAGCTGAACCCGACTCCACCGATGAAGCGGCGGGAGACGGACCGGTATACCAGCCAGGCCAGGAGGCTACAGCGGAGCACAGTCCCCCGGTAGGGACACCGGAGGGAGCCCAGCAGTATGAGATGGAAGTCGATTGGGAGCAAATGGAGTATCTGGATGACATCACTTATGCTGCAAAGTTGGAAAACGAGCAGTGACGCCGTGATCAGGAGAAGCGACGGCAGCAGGAGGAGAGAGAGGCGCAGCAGCAGCGGCAGCGGTACCATGAAAAGTTCCTCGCCGACAAGGAGACAGTACGGAATGATAAAGGTACGCTCCGGGAACCGCGGCGCCAGGGGTGCATCACCGGATTCAAACTCCACAAGGGCTGGGGCTTCATCCATGAGCCGGGCCTGTATCAGGAGATTTTCGTAAGTCGCAGGGATGTAGAGTCCCACCTGCCCATCGGACACCCGGGAAGGGATCTCACACATCGTCAGCTACACACGTCACTGGGGTTTAAAAGGATGGTATGCCCTAAACGTCTCCATTGTCAGCGACCCTGTCTCCGACGCCGGTAACGTACACCATGCCGAAGCGTCCCAATCCCGGGCCCCACAGCGCCAGGCGTGCGTCAGCATCGCCCCCTGCGTACTCCTCTCTACCCAGGTCCTGCTCTGCATCACGATCTGCGACCATTTCTGCATCGCGAACCTGAATTGCACACTGCGGCACCTTTTACAACGCAACCTGCGTTCTACTCTGAGGATGTACCGTTGGGTCCCTGGAGGATCAAACAAAAGATGTAGCTTCGCAAACGTATATTGCAGGACACGATCTTCTTGTGATGGGTTCCCGAGGGCATCGTATACTTCTGGCCCCAGGGATGGAAAAAGTAATTGTCATAAGCAAGAAAGATGAAAAACAGTAGGACCCAGACAGGGGTTTACTGCACCTGAACATGTATAAAGTTTGAAGAAAAATTTGCACTGTATTGAAATGTTTAATAATGTCTGCTTATTTAAAGTAGAATACCCCAGTTGGGTAAAGTGAGTTGTAGAAAATGTGATTTTACTTGAAATGTGTTTCTCATGCAAAGGACTGCGTGGCTGTGGACTGTGCCAGCCCAAAAACTTTATTGTAAATAGTTCGCACTTCGGTGCCCCATCTTGGTTTTACATAAAGCCATATCACCTCTGAAGAAAAACCCGTATGGTGTGGCCTAGAGTGAGGTCTGCAGCAGAGAAGTCCTGCAGCCCACCCAGGACCCACTGGGAGGTTTTTGGTGCGGGTCCTCCACAAGAATTTGTCTTATACTGTGTATATTTATTGAAAAGTATTTTGATAATTTTCTACTGACCTATGTACAAATTGTAACGTTAAAGAGTCCTTACCTCCCGCAAGGGATGAGTTTAAAATGTTTATGTTATATGCAAAACAAAAATGTTTTTTCTTTTCTATTTCAGCCCGGAGTGCTGAGTTTAACTAGGGGGGATGTGTGGCCCAGCTGCGGTGGCACACATGTCTCCTGGAAAATGCACAGAAGGTAATTGTAAAGCCTGATATTCATTCACATCACACATTCCAACACTGCCACCAGAGGGCAACTTAGATATTTAAGTAGTGTGACGTAGCAGTAGGCCAGAGTAGTTTCCTGTCTCAGGACAGAGCAGTCTAGTCTTGGAGGGAGAGGAGATAAGACTGAGATCTGAAGGAGCTCCTGTAGCTCACCTCATACAGAAGTGGAGGCTAGTACGAGTGGACAAGTGAGGCACTCTAGCCTAGTCAGAGCTGCAATTGAAGCAAGTGAAACAGTTACCTCAGAATAAGCTGTCTGTGTTCTCTAGAAAGTGGGAAGTGACTCTCGGAGCTACAGCGTATATACAGTCTGACGGAACGTCCTGTGAGCTGCTCTGGACAGGGTCTGGAAGGAAAGAAGGAAAGGAACCACTGCAGTTATAACAACGAGGCAACTGAGAACAGGTCAGTGAGCTCTGGAAGGAAAGCTTACGACTACAACCACTGCTACCTGTGCTTATGTTAAGGGCAAGAGCAGGGCGACAGGGAGTGGTAAAAGAAGGACAAGTGACCTAGGTGACAGATCACCTTCACTTAGTAAACCGGACACCGGGGTCCGAAGCGTTGCTAGTGCTTCACGCCTAGTAATAAGAAACACCGGAGGCCTTGCTGTACTTCAAGTCGCAGAAGGTAGCCCTAAGTGCCGATACGTAACTGGGGTCAGGAAGGACAACAGTCTAGCAGGGCCCTGCACAAAAGACTAGTTCTATCCAACAGAAGACACCCACCACAATGTCGACCGGGCGTAGCTGTTGCATTAAGAGTTAAACTTGACTTCATGCAAGTTTAGTACTCACATACACATTAAGGATAAAGGAGGCCTTAAACCTGCTCAGCAATTCCCTGAATGTGCATTCTCCAACCTGACCAGCTTCCCGGGACATACCTGCAACATCTACAAGTAAAGGTATGGAAAGAGACTGCGTTGTGTGTGACTGACTTCTTATCCGCACCCTGCATCACCATAGACTTTGAGGGACCAGTCCCACCTGTGGGGGACTTAACATCTAGCTGCCATAACATCCCCTCAGAAGATTAACCCTGCAGCGCTGGTGTAATGTATATAGTACAGTTCATATAGCGTCTTGTGCTTGGGTGCGATGAAAACACAGGAGTCACAGGTTTGATATAGAAAAGTCCTGTATTACTTCATACAAGTTGGCAGAAATAGTCACACAGTTTGCAGACACAGAAACAGGAGACACAGCAGGCCAGAGTAATCCAAGCTCAGCAATCACTCTCCAATACAGATTCAGGATCTTCTTCTCTGTTACCGTAAGTCCATGCAAACGTGGGTCTTTCAAAGAGCAGGGTTCAGAGTCCACAAGTGCTTCAGAGTTCCTCAGTAGGAATAGCTGGAGTACAAGGTCCAAGGCTTACAGGAGTCACAGGTTCACTGCAGGCTAGATTCTGAAGCACTGATTGCTCAGCTGTGGCTGCTTAAGAAGCAAAGGAGAGAATCAGGGCGGGAACATGCAAGCTGGAAACTCCATTTTGACTGAGGGCAAGATAGCTGCAGCAAGACAGAAAGTAAAATGGCTGATGAACAAACTGAGTTTCAGGAATACATACATAGAACCTTACAGCTGGTCTTATTGATCAGAAACCACAGGTGGCGTCACGAACACTATTACTACAATCCCCTGTAAATATATCTCCCATTGTATGAGCGCCCAGGGCCACGGACCGAGCTCTGCTGCCAGTGACATTTCCCATAGACTTCCATGGGCTCGTGCCGAGTACCCCATAGCCCTGGTACCCACACCACTCGGTGTGTGCGACTCATAATTTTTTATTTTTTTTGCAGCATGTCTTCTGGATCAGAATATTCACCATCCCGGCAAGAACTGGCCGAAGCAGAGCATGATGTGAGTATCTTCCTGCCTTTGGGTAAGTATAGCTGCTGAATCTACAAATGGCTAAAATTTATGTTTCTTTTTCAGACATCATCGTCAGACATGGCCATTGAGGAGTCTCAGCAGGAGCAGTCGCAGCCGAGTCAAGTCCCGGTGGCGAGACGGAATGTAAGTATATAGCCTTTGAATGTCTATTTCTTTTCTACTCCTATTGTTCTTTTCTTTGTAAAAAATATACAAGATTGTAATTTTTATTTTGTTTCTTCTAGGTTCCACAACGGGACGACGACCTGTATGTGGATAATGAGGCCCTGATCTGCCAGGTCCATGAGCGTGTCCCGTTGTGGGACAGCCGTGATCCGCAGTACAAGGACAATGTGGTGACCCGGCGGCTATGGAACGAGGTGGCCGCAGCGTTGATGGATGGCTGGGACAGCGCCTCTCCAAACCTCAAAAAGATGTTTAGTAAGTATTTTCATTCTCTGTAATGCTGCACTCACTGTTGTTCCTGATGGCACTGATGGGTTTACTGGCAGATCTATTCTGCCAGCAAACCCAACAGTGCCCACTGGTTCAACACTGACTGCCCTGTATATGCTATTGCAATGTGTTCTGCATTCTAGTGTTTGTTTTTATGCTGTAGTCACTGTTGTTCCTGAGGCCACTGATGGGTTTACTGGCAGATCTATTCTGCCAGCAAACCCAACAGTGCCCTCTGGTTCAACACTGACTGCCCTGTGTATGCTATTGCAATGTGTTCTGCATTCTAGTGTTTGTTTTTATGCTGCACTCACTGTTGTTCCTGAGGCCACTGATGGGTTTACTGGCAGATATATTCTGCCAGCAAACCCAACAGTGCCCTCTGGTTCAACACTGACTGCCCTGTGTATGCTATTGCAATGTGTTCTGCATTCTAGTGTTTGTTTTTATGCTGCACTCACTGTTGTTCCTGAGGCCACTGATGGGTTTACTGGCAGATCTATTCTGCCAGCAAACCCAACAGTGCCCTCTGGTTCAACACTGACTGCCCTGTGTATGCTATTGCAATGTGTTCTGCATTCTAGTGTTTGTTTTTATGCTGCACTCACTGTTGTTCCTGAGGCCACTGATGGGTTTACTGGCAGATATATTCTGCAAGCAAACCCAACAGTGCCCTCTGGTTCAACACTGACTGCCCTGTGTATGCTATTGCAATGTGTTCTGCATTCTAGTGTTTGTTTTTATGCTGCACTCACTGTTGTTCCTGAGGCCACTGATGGGTTTACTGGCAGATATATTCTGCCAGCAAACCCAACAGTGCCCTCTGGTTCAACACTGACTGCCCTGTGTATGCTATTGCAATGTGTTCTGCATTCTAGTGTTTGTTTTTATGCTGCACTCACTGTTGTTCCTGAGGCCACTGATGGGTTTACTGGCAGATCTATTCTGCCAGCAAACCCAACAGTGCCCTCTGGTTCAACACTGACTGCCCTGTGTATGCTATTGCAATGTGTTCTGCATTCTAGTGTTTGTTTTTATGCTGCACTCACTGTTGTTCCTGAGGCCACTGATGGGTTTACTGGCAGATATATTCTGCCAGTAAACCCAACAGTGCCCTCTGGTTCAACAGTCAATGACATGTGGATTCTTGAGCTATGTGTTGTGCTTTATATTCATTTTTTTATTGTCCAGTCACTCTTGTTCCTCATGTTAAGGTTGTTTTTGCTGCCAGATATATTCTAACAGCAAACATAACAGTGTCATGTGGTTCAACAGTCACTGACATGTGGATTCTTGAGCTTTTATAATGCTGCATTAACAGTTTTAAATTTTCATTCAGGTATGTGTGTTGAGAGTGATTTTGCACAGACTCCATTGTATAAATTTTTTTATTTTTTTTGATCAACAGTGAACAAAATCCGCACACGATGGCGCTCGATGAAGGACCGCTTCAACACTGATGTTCGAGCAGAGGGACAGGTTCGCAGTGGTTCTGCAGCAAGGCCCAGAAAAAAATATCGCTATTATCGCGAGTTGGCGTTCCTGAGACCGGTCCTTGCTAGCAGAGCGTAAGTTTTTTTTTTTTTTTTTTTTTAAGTTTTTTCTTTATTTTCTTTTCTACAGCTGATGCTTCTTGTTAAAGCATTATAGTAATGTTTTTTTTTTCTTTCCACAGCACCTGGAGCAGCACCATGCAGCCTGTCCCTGAAGCGGTCCTTCCTCGGACAACCTTGGACTCGTCCCAGCCATCGACAGCCTGGAAGCAACTTGCAGGTCAGCAACACGGACAGCTGGTGACCAGGAAGCTGGTCCATCAGGTGTTCCCCTCTCCCAGGTCTCTGCCACTGGTTATGCGGGCACTTCCCGCCAGCGGCAGAGGGCCATGGAGAGGAATGTCTTGCCCGAGTTTGTTCACTTGAGCGAGTCCTTTCATGGCAATATCAAGACGCTTGGAGGCAGAGTTGGTAGCGGTTTTTCACTGATGGAACGTGGTTTTACCCACATGGATCACCGCTTCAACAGTGTCGAACAGCGTCTTGATCGCCTGGAGGCCGACCTCAACAGACCAGCACACCATTTTTTCAGTAAAATAGAACGGGGCATGGCGGAACACCTTACTCCTGAGCAACAGCTGTGTGTGATGCAGGCCTGCAGCAATGCTTACTTGCAGCAGATGCAGCAGAATCGGTACGCGCAGCAGTCAGTGGTTGCATATCCAACAGTGCCACACTGATTCGCCACACATCACTACCGACTTCTGCTGCATACCACTGCACAGCCACCAGCATTCCGAGTCACCACTACACCACCACAAGTCCGAGTACTGTTGGACACTCCACCGTCGCCACCACCATGGCAAGCGCTGCTCCTGTGTGGAGCAACACCACCACAGACACTGGTCCACAGTCATAGACTCAAGCTAGCGCAGTACCTGCTTGGGCCAACACACCCACTTCTCCTTCTAGGAGTACCACCACCAGTCAACAATTTCCCGCCACAGCACCCACTGATCCTATGAGTACCACCACCAGTCAGCAACAATCCATTTCAAGGGCACCCACTTCTCCTTCTAGGAGTACCACCACCAGTCAACAATTTCCCGCCACAGCACCCACTGATCCTATGAGTACCACCACCAGTCAGCAACAATCCATTTCAAGGGCACCCACTTCTCCTTCTAGGAGTACCGCCACCAGTCAACAATTTCCCACCACAGCACCCACTGATCCTATGAGTACCGTCACCAGTCAGCAACAATCCATTTCAAGGGCACCCACTTCTCCTTCTAGGAGTACCGCCACCAGTCAACAATTTACCGCCACAGCACCCACTGATCCTATGAGTACCTGTTGTGAATGTGCTTGAGATGAGTTCTGAGCAGAGGCTCCCTCTGGTGGTTACAAGCAGTGCTGGTCTGTCCAGTGAAGATTGTGAAGATTGTGAGGATTGGGAATCAGGTGTTACTGACTGGTCTTATATAAGGGAGTCACCTTCCCATCAGGGTGTCACGCTGTATAGCAGATATATATATGTGATGTCAGTAATCTATATCAAAAGGGCAACATACTATATAACATGCGCATAGATATATGATAACATAGATTTACCTGACAGAATGTCCAGAGGGTCAAAACGGAATCCGTTATACGCTGTCTCCGGCTAGAGGGTGACCGGGGTCTAAGCTGACCCTAAACTGGGGTCCTGACTAATCCCTCTACCTGGAGGTACTGTTAAAGGTACAGAGGTCCAGGCCACCAGCGTAAACCCTGTCTCCTATCAATCCCTGCCAACTGTATTCTGGTCCTAAGAAGGACCCTGAATACCACCAAAGGGAATGAACAGGTAACGGTTAATGAACAGAAAGACATACAACAAAGACAAGAAATAAAGTAAATAAAGTCTTACATACAACACTCACACACAGTAGGAACACCTAAGGTCTCAGAGATAAACTATAAGCTGTAAGAGTAAAAACAACTAAGGAGCTCTTAGCTTAAATATTCTCAGAACCGCTCCAGTCTGCTAAACTACATGAATGCTTTCACCGGCGTCTAACAAGCAGACTGGCAGAAATATAAAGGAAACTAATTAGAACATAATCAAAAGCAGCCGGGCGAGGCTGCACCTAGCCTTAGCAAAGCTAGGAAAAATTAACTCTCTCATTACCAAAAAACAAAGAAACAGCAGCTCAGCTGTGAGAAGTCAGAATGTGCAATCGCGACGATCTTCATGGCGATGCACCCATGACAGTACCCCCCCTTCTACGAGGGGCCTCCGGACCCTCATGACCAGGTCTGTCCGGGTGAGTTGTGTGAAAGGTCCGAACCAATCGATCTGCGTTAAAATCAGACGCAGGGACCCACGTCCTCTCCGCAGGACCATACCCCCTCCAATGAACCAAGTACTGAAGGGATCGGCGACTGGGACGTGAGTCAATAATTTTCGACCCATGAATTTCCACGTTATCATTGACCACCACTGAAGGAGGTAGAGGTGACGGTATGACTGGTGCCACATACTTTTTAAGTAATGACTTGTGAAACACATTATGATTTTTAAACGTAGGAGGGAGGTCCAGACGAAATGCCACAGGATTAATTATGGAACTGATCCTGTACGGCCCGATGAATCTGGGACCCAACCTCCAGGAGGAAACTTTAAGTGTTATATTCCTGGTAGACAACCAAACCAGATCGTTCACCTTCAGATCTAGACCAGAAACTCTCCTCCTATCAGCCATCCGTTTGTAACGGTTCCCCGTAACCTTCAGTCTTAAGCGATCTGGAACTATCAGTCTCCCTGGAAGTCCCACAGGGGCGTCCCCCTGAGCCCCCAATACTCCCCCTCAAGCTCAGAGCATACAGCTGACACTACAACTCCCTCCTGAGGAATAGGAACCGGATCATCCGTCTTCCCGGCCCCTGGGAAAGTACGAGATAAGGCATCAGGAAGCAACTTTATTGAGCAGTCATATGCGCGATGAGGAGGTAACTCTTTACACCCCTCCTCTGAGAACATCTCCCCAAAGTCCTCCAGAAAAGGAGGCAAAGTCCTAGGCACAACCGCACCGATGACCGTGCTCATGCAGTTATTCTTGCAAAATTCACCCCACTGGCTTATCTTTCTGGATTGCCAATCAATCACTGGGTTATGTTTAGCCAACCAAGGAAGTCCCAACACAATAGGAGTAGGTAGACCCTCCAACACATAACAAGACAATTGCTCTTTATGTATTGCCCCTACTCGAAGATCTATGTTATGAACAGCTTGTACCAAGCTACCTTGACCAAGAGGTCTAGAATCAATAGAGAGTATAGGGACCGGTTTGGCCAATACACTCAGTTGCATACCATGCACCTGGGCAAACCGAGCGTCCACCAAATTAGCCCCGGACCCACTATCAAGAAAAACAGAAATCCTCTCAGTTCTAGTACCAATCACCACCTCCGCAGGCACGAGAAACTGAGAGGGATTTGGGACGAAATACACACTCCCAGGTTAACTCCTTGGCTCAAAGAGGTCCGGGAGGGATACCCCCCAACAAAATGTCCCTCTCTCCCGCAAAAGAAACACCTTCTAGTCTTGCGGCGCACCGCCGATTCCCTCCTACAAAATGATGTCCCTCCCAACTGCATGGGTTCCTCAGAACAGACCAGGGGAACCTCAGTATAAGGGACTTTAGTAGTAGGTGGAGTCATCACGGGAGGCGGAGTTACCTCGCGTCTTCCCCGAATTCGTCTATCAATGCGAATAGCGAGGGCCATAGCAGCCTCCAGTGATGGAGGAGAATCATACTGAGCCAACACATCTTTTAATTTGTCAGACAACCCTTGACAAAACTGGCTCCTAAGAGCTGGGTCATTCCACTGAGTATCTGTTGCCCATCTACGGAACTCAGAAGAATATTCCTCCGCTGGACGATTTCCTTGCCGTATTTTACGTAACCTTGTTTCAGCAAGGGAGACTCGAACCGGATCATCATATACCAGACCCAGGGCAGTAAAAAATCGATCCACTGACTGGAGATCTGGGGAGCCTGGAGGAATAGAGAACGCCCAAGATTGAGGGTCCCCTTGTAAGAGCGAGATAACAATTCCCACCCTCTGCTCTTCACTCCCAGATGACCGAGGCCGCAGCCGAAAGTACAATTTACATGCCTCCCGGAAAGTAAAAAATTTGTCCCGCCCACCAGTGAACCTGTCCGGAGAGCAACCTTAGGTTCAGATCTGGTTTGCTCCGGGAGGGACAAAACCTTGGACTTAATGTCTGCAAATTCCATGGACAACCCCTGCAACTGCCGGGCCAGCTGGGCTACTGGATCCATGACAGCTGGGGAGAATCTTTAGTTTGGCCGGTGAAAATGTCACGCTGTATAGCAGATATATATATGTGATGTCAGTAATCTATATCAAAAGGGCAACATACTATATAACATGCGCATAGATATATGATAACATAGATTTACCTGACAGAATGTCCAGAGGGTCAAAACGGAATCCGTTATACGCTGTCTCCGGCTAGAGGGTGACCGGGGTCTAAGCTGACCCTAAACTGGGGTCCTAACTAATCCCTCAACCTGGAGGTACTGTTAAAGGTACAGAGGTCCAGGCCACCAGCGTAAACCCTGTCTCCTATCAATCCCTGCCAACTGTATTCTAGTCCTAAGAAGGACCCTGAATACCACCAAAGGGAATGAACAGGTAACGGTTAATGAACAGAAAGACATACAACAAAGACAAGACATAAAGTAAATAAAGTCTTACATACAACACTCACAAACAGTAGGAACACCTAAGGTCTCAGAGAAAAAACTATAAGCTATAAGAGTAAAAACAACTAAGGAGCTCTTAGCTTAAATATTCTCAGAACCGATCCAGTCTGCTAAACTACATGAATGCTTTCACCGGCGTCTAACACCCAGACTGGCAGAAATATAAAGGAAACTAATTAGAACATAATCAAAAGCAGCCGGGCGAGGCTGCACCTAGCCTTAGCAAAGAGCTAGGTAAAATTAACTCTCTCATTACCAAAAAACAAAGAAACAGCAGCTCAGCTGTGAGAAGTCAGAATGTGCAATCGCGACGATCTTCATGGCGATGCACCCATGACACAGGGTGGCCGGTGATACTGTTATGTTTCGGTAGCTGAGGAGTGCAGGTAAAAAAGGCAATACACCAGAGCAGTTGGAATCTATGAGATTGCAGTACCCTGACTAACCACAACAACTAGAGGCAGCCGTGGAGCGTTCCTACGTTGGTCCTAGACGCCTCGTCACAGCCTGAGAAACTACTACACCTAAAGATAGATATAGGAAAGCTATCTGCCCCGGAGCAGAACCCCAAAGATAATAGAAAGCCCCCAAACATGTAATGGCGGTTAGACAAGAAGAAATACTGACACAGACAGAAAATAGTATGAGCAAACGTTGGGGCCCAAACTAACTAAATAGAAAAGGATAGGAAGGGCACTTACTGCAATCCCAAAAAACCCTGAAAAGCACAAACTCTACTAATTTCAAAAACACCTGAGATCACACGACCTCTACCACCTAAATTAGTTCTCTGGTGTAACAAAATCAAAACAGCAGCCACTGAAAAAACTGTAAAAAGCAAAAGTACAAACATCAGTGGCTGAACTAAACTGAGAGGGCAAAAGCCCCCAGAGGGGACCCTGAAGGCCCCCCAGAAGTGCAGGACAAAATGCAAAATTCAAGCACAAAAACAAAAAGAAGAAAATGTCTTATCTGATAGCAGGAGATGCAGACACGACACAGCAGGCTACAAGGGAAACAGGATTCAAGGATTGAGACCAGAACAATTGATCACCGGCAACCCTGATGGGAAGGTGACTCCCTTATATAAGACCAGTCAGTAACACCTGACTCCCAATCCTCACAATCTCCACTGGACAGACCAGCACCGCTTGTAACCACCAGAGGGAGCCTCTGCTCAGAACTCATCTCAAGCCCATTCACAACACTGAACATGAGTCAACAGTGTGATGCAGCAGCAAAAAAGGCAAATACAATTCTAGGATGTATCAACAGAAGCATACAGTCTAGATCACGTGAGGTCATTATTGCCCTCTACTCCTCTTTGGTCAGACCTCATCTGGAATACTGTGTCCAGTTTTGGGCACCACATATTAAAAAAGACAACAACAAACTGGAGCAAGTTCAGAGAAGAGCCACCAGAATGGTGTTCGGTCTGCAAACCATGTGCTATGAGGAACGGTTACAGGATTTGGAATGTTTAGCTTGCAAAAAAGAAACTGAGAGGAGACTTAATAGCTGTCTACAAATATCTCAAGGGCTGTCACATTGTAGAAGGATCATCTTTATTCTCATTTGCACAAGGAAAGACTAGAAGCAATGGAAGAAACTGAATGGGGGGAGACACAGATTAGATATTAGAAAAAACTTTTTGACAGTTAGGGTGATCAATGAGTGGAACAGGCTGCCACAAGAGGTGGTGAGTTCTCCTTCAATGGAAGTCTTCAAACAGAGGCTGGACAGACATCTGTCTGGGATGATTTAGAGAATCCTGCTTTGAGCAGGGGTTGGACCAGATGGCCCAGGAGGTCCCTTCCAACTCTACTATTCTATGATTCTATGTACATGAATGATCCGATCACCAGCCAGTATCTGTATATGTACATGTATGATCCGGTCACCGGCCAGTATCTGTATATGTACATGTATGATCCGGTCACCGGCCAGTATTTGTATATGTACATGTATGATCTGGTCACCGGCCAGTGTCTGTATATGTACATGTATGATCCGGTCACCGGCCAGTATCTATATATGTCCATGTATGATCCGGTCACCGGCCAGTATCTGTATATGTACATGTATGATCCGGTCACAGGCCAGTATCTGTATATGTACATGTATGATCCGGTCATCAGCCAGTTTCTGTATATGTACATGTATGATCCGGTCACTGGCCAGTATCTGTATATGTATGATCCGGTCATCAGCCAGTATCTGTATATGTACATGTATGATCCGGTCACCGGCCAGTATCTGTATATGTATGATTCGGTCATCAGCCAGTTTCTGTATATGTACATGTATGATCCGGTCACCGGCCAGTATCTGTATATGTATGATCCAGTCATCAGCCAGTATCTGTATATGTACATGTAGACCGGGTCACCGGCCAGTATCTGTATATGTACATGTATGATCCAGGCATCAGCCAGTATCTGTATATGTACATGTATGATCTGCTCATCAGCCAGGATCTGTATATGTACATGTATGATCCGGTCACCATCCAGTATCTGTATATGTACATGTATGATCCGGTCACCGGCCAGTATCTGTATATGTATGATCCGGTCATCAGCCAGTATCTGTATCTGTACATGTATGATCCGGTCACTGGCCAGTATCTGTATATGTACATGTATGATACGGTCACCGGCCAGTATCTGTATATGTATGATCCGGTCATCAGCCAGTATCTGTATATGTACATGTATGATCCGGTCACCGGCCAGTATCTGTATATGTACATGTATGATCCGGTCACCGGCCAGTATCTGTATATGTACATGTATGATCCGGTCACCGGCCAGTATCTGTATATGTACATGTATGATCCGGTCACCGCCAGTATCTGTATATGTACATGATGATCCCGGTCACGGCCAGTATCTGTATATGTACATGTATGATCCGGTCACAGCCAGTATCTGTATATGTACATGTATGATCCGGTCACAGCCAGTATATGTATATGTACATGTATGATCCGGTCACCGGCCAGTATCTGTATATGTACATGTATGATCCGGTCACCGGCCAGTATCTGTATATGTACATGTATGATCCGGTCACCGGCCAGTATCTGTATATGTACATGTATGATCCGGTCACCAGCCAGTATCTGTATATGTACATGTATGATCCAGTCATCAGTCAGTATCTGTATATGTACATGTATGATCCAGTCACCGGCCAGTATCTGTATATGTGCAGTACAGACCAAAAGTTTGGACACACCTTCTCATTCAATGATTTTTCTGTATTTTCATGACTATGAAAATTGTACATTCACTCTGAAGGCATCAAAACTATGAATTATCACATGTGGAATTATACATTACACTTTACAAAAAAGTGTGTAAGGTTCTATGTATATATTCCTGAAACTCAGTTTGTTCGTCAGCCATTTTACTTTCTGTCTTGCTGCAGCTATCTTGCCTACAGTCAAAATGGAGTTTCCAGCTTGCATGTTCCCGCCCTGATTCTCTCCTTTGCTTCTTAAGCAGCCACAGCTGAGCAATCAGTGCTTCAGAATCTAGCCTGCAGTGAACCTGTGACTTGACTCCTGTAAGCCTTGGACCTTGTACTCCAGCTATTCCTACTGAGGAACTCTGAAGCACTTGTGGACTCTGAACCCTGCTCTTTGAAAGACCCACGTTTGCATGGACTTACGTGACTCCTGTGTTTTCATCGCACCCAAGCACAAGACGCTATATGAACTGTACTACATACATTACAAGATTCTGAAGCCAAAACGTTAGTGTCTGCTGGGTCTGGAAGGCTGTGTCTGCTGTACTGTGGATATCAGACGTCCGGTTGTACTTTCTGTGATGACAGTGGTTGTGACTTCTCACAACCATTCCAGGTGAGCAGTTCCCTTAATTTTTTTTTTCTCTCTGCAGTGTTGCCACAGGTGAACACTATTGTTTTTTTTTCTCTCCTCTTCTTCCAGTAATCCTGTCTTAAAAGATCTGGAAAATGGAGGCCCGCATAAAGGAACTTTGCGGAGTGACTGATAATATCCTTGCAGATTTGCAGAATATAAAGACCCGTTTTACAAATCTACAGGACCTCAATAATCACAATTTGCAAGTGGTTGGACAGACTACCCAGGATTTGCGAGCCAGGATTGAGGTTCTAGAGGGGCGAGTCCAGGCTCCTGCCGTAGCCCCGAGTGCTGGGATTCCCAAGTTGCCCCCTTTTCGTTTTGGCGGTGAACGTGAGAAATTCAGGGGATTTATTAATCAATGCAATCTTTTTTTTTCTGCACATGCTTCACAATTTCCCACTGAACGATCTAAGGTGCTTACTATAATTATGTTGCTTACCAACAAGGCTTTAATGTGGGCAAACCCTCTGAT
Organism: Oophaga sylvatica; assembly: GCA_033576555.1. Classification (NCBI taxonomy): domain Eukaryota; kingdom Metazoa; phylum Chordata; class Amphibia; order Anura; family Dendrobatidae; genus Oophaga; species Oophaga sylvatica. Next base: position 65,647 of record JARQOD010000994.1, on the reverse strand, counting down.
TGAGACGGAGGATGATTGTTTGAATCACCTTGATGATTTTATTTCAGCCATGGGGCAGGTGTTTGATGACCCCAATCGAGGTGCAACAGCTGAAGCAGCCATGTTAGCTTTGCGCCAAGGTAAGCACTCGGTAGCTGAATATGCCTTGGATTTCAGGAGATGGGCCCTTGATACCACCTGGGACAGTTCCGCCAAAAAATCTATTTTTCGAAAGGGGTTATCTCCACTGATTAAGGATTAACTTGCTCGTGCCGACCCTCCCACTGCGTTAGGTGACTTTATTAACTACTGCATCCGTATTGATACTCGTCTGACTGAACGCAGGCAAGAGAGATGGTTCGAAAGCAATCGTACTAACCTTTTCCTACCTTCCTCTCCAGCTAAGGAACCTTTGAGTAGGATTACACGGGAACCTGAACCCATGCAGGTAGACTCTTTACAACGACGGGTTAGTGATGCACGCAAGGAACATCGTTTTAAGGAGAATCTATGTTTCTATTGTGGTAAGTCAGGGCACTTCATTATAAACTGCCCCAGCCGTTCTCGTAAGACTACTGCAGCACTCATTCATTGTGAGTGTTGCGAGAGGGGATCTGTCAGGTCCGAGCCTCAGGCTCCAGAGAGATCTGCAGCAACAGATCTTGATTTCTCGGACTTAAACTCCGTTACCTCTGAGGACGTTGACTGTGTAAACGCTGCCATTTTTCAAGTTTCCTCAGCGGTGTCCCAGCTGAGTTGTAAGAAAAACAATTCTCATTGCTTTCTTTCCATCAAACTCTGGGTTGACTCAGCTTGGGTGTCTAGCTCTGCTATGATCGACTCAGGGGCAAGTGGAAATTTTATGGATGTCTCCTTTGCTCTGAAACAGGGAATACGTTCAGTGAAGAAGGCTACTCCAGTACAGATGGAAACTGTGGATGGCTCCCTGCTGACCTCTGGACCAGTGGATCAGGAAACAGAGCCTTTGAGGGTTCTTATGGGTAAAGATCATCAAGAGAAACTGTCCTTTATGCTTATCTCTTCTCCCCACTTTCCCATTATTCTAGGGCTACCATGGCTGCAGGCTCAGAATCCTACCATTAACTGGGAGACCAAGGAATTACACTTTCCAGAGAAACAGATGAGTCCAAAAGTTTCAGCTTGCTCTGTTCCTAAAGGAATCATGTCAGTCCCTGAACTACCAGCTGTATACCAGGACTATGTGGATTTATGTGACAAGAAGAACGCTGACCAGCTTCCTCCTCACCGTCCATATGATTGTCCAATTGAATTATTGCCTGGAGCAGAGATACCTTTTGGTAAGATCTACCCCCTGGCGGGGCCCGAGCTAAAGGCTTTAAAGGATTACATAGATGAAAATCTAGTCAAGGGCTTCATACGCCCCTCTTCATCTCCTGCAGGTGCACCCATCTTCTTTGTAAAGAAGAAAGATGGATCTCTGAGACCATGCGTAGACTATAGGGAACTCAATAAGGTTACTATTAGAAACCGTTATCCATTGCCTTTAATCCCTGAGTTATTGGAGAGAGTGCGACATGCCAAAATTTTTTCTAAACTAGATCTTCGGGGGCCTATAACTTAGTCCGTATTAGACCTGGGGATGAATGGAAGACTGCATTCAGGTCACGCTATGGACACTTTGAATATCTAGTTATGCCTTTTGGTCTGAGTACCGCCCCAGCCACTTTCCAACACTTGGTGAATGACATCTTCAGGGATCTCCTAGATACATTCGTGGTAATTTATTTGGATGATATTCTAATTTTTTCTAACTCCACAGAGGAACATCATGGACATGTGAGAATGGTCTTGGAACGTCTAAGACAAAATCATCTTTACATCAAACTTGAAAAGTGTGAATTCCATAGGACCGAAATTCAATTTCTGGGGTATGTACTGTCTACACAAGGAATTAGTATGGATGGAAGCAAAACCCAAGCCATCAAGGATTGGCCAAGTCCTAGAAATGTGAAGGAGGTACAGCGCTTCATCGGGTTTGCCAACTTCTATAGACGTTTCATTAGAAATTTCTCTGAGGTAGTGTCACCTATCACTCAACTTACCCGAAAGAGTCTAGGTTCTCCGGACTCCCCAAGCCCAGGAAGCATTTTCCCATCTAAAAGATAAATTTACCACTGCACCTATCCTAGTACATCCCAACCCCGAGCTTGCCTTCATAATAAGGTGGATGCTTCAGACTGTGCCGTTGGAGCTATACTCTCTCAGAGAACAGGTGAGAAGAATGTCTTGCATCCCTGTGCCTTCTTTCCCAGCAGTTGTCTTCGGCTGAGAGGAACTACGATGTGGGGCAATAGAGAGTTGTTGGCCATTATTGCCGCCTTCAAAGAATGGAGACACCTTCTTCAGGGAGCTGCACAGCAAATAGTCGTCCTGACAGACCATCGTAACCTTGAGTTTATCAGGTCGGCTAAGTGCCTGACTCCTCGCCAGGCTCGCTGGAATCTTTTCTTAAACCAATTTAATTTTATCATCTCTTATAGACCAGATCGCGCAATGGAAAGGCTGATGCACTCTCTAGGATTTACTCAGCAGAGACACATCCAATTACTCCTCCTAAGACTATCTTCCTGACTCTAGATTCCTAGGAGTAATTCATAATCAAGACCTACTTAAGGACATCAAGGAAGCATACCATGCGGATTCCTTTTTGGCACAACCCCCAAGGGACGTAAGTCTTGTCTTTAAGAATGGTGTGTGATTCAGGGACAACGTCTGTATATTCCTGAAAACAGTCAGATTAAGAGTATTGCAACTCATTCACGATTCCAAGATAGCTGGGCATAGAGGAATTCTAAAGACACAGGAATTTCTTTCTCGTTTCTTTTGGTGGCCCACTTGCAGAAGGATGTTTTGAATTATGTCACTTCATGTGAGGTCTGTGCAAGATGCAAAACACCTCGCTCCTCACCAACTGGTCTGTTACAGCCTCTTCCCACCCCGTCCCGCCCGTGGGGATCCATTTCTATGGACTTCATTGTGGAGTTACCAACCTCTCAGGGGAAGAACACCATTCTAGTGGTGGTTGACCGTCTAACAAAGGCAGCTCATTTTATCCCTTGTGTCGGCTTACCCACTGCAAAACAGACATCAGATTTGATGATTAAAGATGTGTTTCGCTTACATGGAGTACCGGATGAGGTTATTTCGGATCGAGGGGTGCAATTCACTTCTAGGTTTTGGCAAAATTTCTGTGCAGCATTGGACATTAAAGTAAACCTTTCTTCTGCTTTTCATCCCCAGACTAATGGACAGACCGAACTGAACCAATCAAACCCTGGAGCAGTATCTCCGCTGCTTTATCTGCCACCTACAGGATGATTGGGTGGATCTACTTCCATTAGCTGAGTTCTCGTATAACAACTCTCAGAGTGCCTCCACTAAACAGTCTCCTTTTTACTCTAATCTAGGTTATCATCCTAACATTCTTCCTCGATTTCCCATAGAAACGCCTTTACCAGCAGTGGCTGAAAGAATCACGTCTTTACAGAAGAATATGGATCTTCTAAAGGAAAATCTGGAATTGGCTCAGGAAAGGTACAAGAAAGCAGCAGATAAATTTCGTAAACCTGCACCAGCTTTCAAGTAGGAGACTTTGTCTGGCTGTCAACCAAAAATCTTAAGTTAAGGATTCCATCGTCTAAGTTGGGACATAAGTACATTGGACCCTATAAAATCAGTAAAATTATAAGTGCCGTTGCTTGTCGTCTTCAACTGCCCAGAACTATGAGAATCCACCCTGTCATTCATGTACTCTACTAAAGGCTGCGACACCCAATACGTTTCCTGGACGTTCTTCTCCTTGCCCTGACCCAGTGCTAGTCGATGGTCAGGAAGAATTTGTGGTGGAAAGGATTTTAGATTCCAGGTTGTATAGAAATCAGTTACAATATCTGATTAAATGGCAGGGCTACCCAGTGGAGGACAACTCATGGAACCGGTCAATAACGTTAATGCTCCTCGCTTGCTCCGTCAGTTTCATCAGAGGTACCCACACAAGCCTGGTCTGAGGTCATCCGGAGGTTGTCCTTAAGGGGGGAGTAATTAAGGTTCTATGTATAATTCCTGAAACTCAGTTTGTTCGTCAGCCATTTTACTTTCTGTCTTGCTGCAGCTATCTTGCCCTCAGTCAAAAAGGAGTTTCCAGCTTGCATGTTCCCGCCCTGATTCTCCTCCTTTGCTTCTTAAGCAGCCACCTGAGCAATCGTGTTTTCAACAGCCTCATGAACCTGGACTGACTCCTGTAAGCCTTGGACCTTGTACCCAGCTATTCCTACGAGGAACTCTGAAGACTTTGGACCAACCCTGCTCTTTAAAGACCCACTTTGCATGGACTTACGTGACCCTGTGTTTTTCATCGCCCCAAGCAAAGACGCTAAAACTGTACTACATACATTACAAAGTGTGAAACAACTGAAAATAGTCTTATATTCAGATTCTTCACAGTACCCCCTTTTGCTTGATTACTGCTTTGCATGCAAAAAAAGGGAACGGATGGACCTACATCCTGGTTTCCCACCGTGAAGCAGGAGGAGGTGGTAGGGTGGGGGGCTTGCTGGTGACACTGTTGGGTTTTATTCAAAATAAAGCGTGATCGGTCCACCACCCCAAACCATCTCATTGGGTTCGGTCTGGTGACTGTGGGGCCAGTCATCTGGCGTAGCACCCCCACACCTCCTTCTTGGTCAAATACCCTTACACACCTGGGTTTTGGGGTCATTGTCCTGTTGAAAAAAAAGAGGGGTCCAACAAAACCAAACCGATGGATAGCATGCGCTGCAAATGCGTGGTACCATCTGGTTCACTATGCCTTCAATCTGATAAATCCCAAAGTGTCACCACAAAGCACCCCCCCACCCCCCAAACCAATTTAATTGTTTATGGAGGAAAACACAAGAAGTTCATTTTTTCCATCATACATGATGGCACCACGAAGAGGGGATCCGCCCTTCAAGGACAAAACCTTCAAATAAAAGGGGCGGCTCCCTCTCCACACATTGGTTTCCTTCCTTGAGGGGGAACCCCGAGATAAGACTCTCGTGTTGGATAAGGATGCCCGGGCCGGACGGAGAAATACTGGCAGAAAACTGGCACACTCCTGATTCACACTCCACAACATCAAGCTATCAAAATACTCATATATAAGAAAGGAAAAAAAATAAGTTTGAACATACCTATGACCTGTTAACAAACAAAACACCCATTTCAATGGTATGGGTTTCCTTTTTCTTCTTGTATTATAACATCTCGTCTGTACTTCATTATCACCTATAACGTTTTTATGCCCGGTTCACAATAAATTTTTCTGGTCCATATATTATCGGTATACACTCACAGTAGTTCAATACTTATTTTTTTTTCCATTTCTTATCAACTGATATTTTGATAACTTGATGTTGATACTACCTCGAGATTTGTTGAACTTATAAATTTCATTATTCCCATGTTATATTGTTTATACTTTATTCATTCTTTAACAATATACTGACACTTAATTTTTTTCATACACTGATAGGTCTATTTTACCGAAACGTTTGTGTTGTACCAAGTGTACTATTAAAAATTTCCTTTACCAAATCAGGAGTTGCCAGTTTTCGCTATATTACACGTTTGGAACCCTGGGCACCTCTTTTAGAGCGTGCCAATATTTATTACACATGAATACGGCAGGCATGGGGACACCACCCGGTGCCGGTATCGCCTCGGGGGTCATGTTTACCATCCCCCCCCTGAGCAGGCAGGCCACAACCCGGAGGCAATGCCCCGGGTAAAAAGCCTCGGAGGACGCATTGAAGGTACCCTCCCTGATCTAGGAAAAACCCACAATTACCCTCGAGGTCACAACATTGGTGCCCTCCTTTGAGGAACAGTGGCCAGCAGCCCTGAACACATCATGTCCGGCAGAGAGAACCCTCGGGGCTATGTGGTGAGTACCCACCTGTTGAGAGCAGAGCCAGATACCGGGAGGGTCACTGCCATTGCAGCGAAGTGGCCTGCAAACGCTGCCTTATAAGTACCTGGGGGGGACCGACCAGAACCCCCGGCCAGAGAATTAAACGGTGGCGCGGCGTGACGTTCCCCAGGCTTGAGGAAGGCAGGTGACCATGGCTGGCCTGGAACGGCATGGTGCGGGCATTGGGCGCGCGCACCGGAAGTGACGGCACAACGACCGCGCGCACTGGAAGTGACGCACCACTGGGAACCCGCTCAGGAGTGAGAGGGGAAAAAAGGGGCACACGGCAAAGAAGAAGGCACACAGGAAAGCGGCACCGCGGCCAGGCAATAACAAGGCCGGAATGGCACGGACATAGGCCCGGTCTCCAGAGCAGTGCCCCCACTGAACGACAGGCAGGGGGAAAACATGGGAGGCGCAGCAGGGCAATCATACGGGGGCACGCCTTGGAGGCACACAAAGAAGACGCCACCAGGTAACAGGTGTAGGAATAGGAACGCGCTTGTCGGAGCGCTAGGCGGCCAGCAGGCAGGACAACCAGATGAATAAACAAAAAAATAAAATAAAAAAGAGGAAAGCTGCTTTTAAAAACCTGACTAAAACCTGTTAGTTCACTAAGCCGGATCAGGTCAACTACTCGCTCTCAGGTGTCAGGGTATAGGAGAGCCTTTCACCGGAGCATTTGCAGCCGCACCAGAGGGCAGGAGAAGCGGCAGCCTCGCTCAAGTAAAACCAACACCCCAGCGCACAGTAACCGCTCGGGTAACTGGGGACGGGCGTCGCAAGGAGGGGTCCGCACTAAAGCTAAGAATAAGGAGTGTCCCTTGTGCGAAAACCCCCTTAAACACCTGGAACAAAAAGTGTGTCAGTTTGTATCAATAGGACACAGGGGAGGAAACGCCACCTTTCAAAGCCTGAAGTCCTTAATTCAGGCAGAAGTCAGTAAGTCTGTAAAGGGCGTCGCAGATAGCGGACAGGGACGCAGATCTAGAGACTGGTCCCAGTCCCCCAGTAGTGTCCCAAGAGGACTCCTCAGGAACTAGGAGGACTCCGATAAGTCCCGGTATTCAGAAGTAGCTCGGAGGAAGAGGATACGTTTCCTGTGGAAGCTACAGATACTCATAAAATCAGTTCGTTCCACCATGGGGTTAATAGACGAAAAAGCGAAGAGAACAACCCAGGAACTTATGTTTGGGGGTTTACAAAAAGAAGCGGAAGATCTTTTCCGAAAACGAGCAGTTACAGGAGCTCATTATTAAGGAGTGGGGAAAAGCTAGAAAAAAATCCCACATAGTTAATTACCTAAGCAAAAAGAAAAATAAGAAAAACATGTCCAACAAAACCCAATAAAACATAAATTTTATTTAAATCAAAATAGCATAATTAACAAAACAGTGCAAGATACATGGGAGATCTGACAGACATAGTGTTGTCAGCAAAGAAACGCCTCAAAGGGATCATGGTCCATCAACCCACCACAAGATCATGGTTTATAATGTAACTCATATCTGGGAACATAATCACAAACAAATAATAATAGCTACCAGCTACATCAGAATCTTATCCCCAGACATAATGATGGATCAACATACCTTTTGGGTGGATACAACGAAGGAGGAAGGAGTGTGCTCCGAAACGTGCGGTGGGTGGTCAGTGGTCCGTTGTAACTCCACCCAAATAGGTATGTTATCCATCATTATGTCTGGGATAAGATTCTGATGTACTGGTAGCTATTATTATTTTTTTGGTGATTATGTTCCCAGATATGACGTTACATATAACCATGATCTTTGGTGGGTTGAGGACCATGATCCCTTGAGCGTTTCCCTTTGCTGACAACACTATCTGTCAATCTCCCATGTATCTTGCACCTGTTTGTTAATATGCTGTTTTTGATTTAAATAAAATTTATGTTTTATTGGGTTTTTGTTGGACTGTTTTTCTATTTTTTCCTTTTTTGCTTAAGCAATTGCAGTCTCCCTACCAATGTTTCCCACATCCATATGTATGTAAAAATTTACTAGTATCCATTAGCTACTCTCCAATTTTATGAGGTAGAACATACGTATATGTGATGGTTGGGTGTTGCTAATTTTATATAGTTAATTACCTGCAGAGAAAGTACCCCTTAAGGAGGAGCATCCTCATCCGGGAATAGACCCCAAAGATTGATGTGGCAGTATCAAAAGTTGCCAGGAAGTCCCTCTACCCTTTGAGGGATCTAGGTTCTTTTAAAGGAACCCCTGGATAGAAAGACGGACAGTTGTCTGAAAACACCTGGAGGCCTCAGCGGGGGCACTAAGACCAGCCATAGCGGCCACTTTGCGTGGCTAGTCTCTCAAAATGTGGATAGACAACCTAGAGGACCAGCTAGAACAAGGGTCCCCAGAGAAGCTATCCTAGAGGCAATACCAACCTTAAGAGCTGCGTCAGTATTTCTACTGAGGCTTCAGCAGACTCAGCAAGGTTAGCGGCAAAATCAGCGCACTGGCCAATGTAGGACGTCGTGCAGTATGGCTTAAATGCTGGCCAGGGGACACACAAGCAAAATGAAGCTTTGCGCTCTGCCATGCGAAGGAAATTTCCTGTTCGGACCGGCATTAGACGAAGTACTGAGAAGCCGGGGATAAGAAAAAGAACTTTCCGAGGCAGCCATTTCAGTCCTTTCGCGTTCATTTCAAAGGGCCGAAGTTCAGAAGGCATCAGTTCAGGGAGCGCGACAGAAACAACGGGACAAGCGATCCAACAGAGGAGGAGAGCTTCTACTTCGGTAGGCCCTCCAAAACGGCAAGAAAGCTCCCATGACGGGGCCCTCTCAGTGGGAGGAAGGCTCTTCACTTCCTTCCAGCCTGGGAGAGGACTCGTCCAGCGCTTGGATCCTGCAGACTGTGGGATCAGCCTGGAATTAAGGTTCCAACCATTGGCCTCCAAGAAGGTACATGCAACTCCGGTACAGTCCTCACAGGAAAAGAAGAACAGCCTGGAAGGGGAGATAATACGCTCCTACACAAACAGTTCTAGAAGAGGTTCCAGTAGAGAGAAACTGTAGCGCTTCCCCACGGCTGTGGGGCGTCGGACATGGCATAGCTTGCCTAGCTAGCCATGCTCCCACGCCGCCAGTCCCCGACGACGTGAGGCATGGTCCCAGATGTAAGAGGAATGTGGACCCACTGGACCACGAGGGAGACCCGGCCTGCCCGGACTAGGGAAGGGCAGCGACCGGGATCCGTGGCAGCTGAGCATGTGGGCAAGGTGGCGACCTGCAGACTAACAACACCGCACAACTTCAGGTAAGAAGAAACATAAAGTTTACTTAAAGAAAACCAGTACATAAAACAGAACATAAACCGGCTCCCGATTCCGCACATCAAGAAGGGTACACGACTCAGGATCATAGACGAGTGCTGAGAGACATCACGGTAGATGCAGTCCAGGGTTATCTGGCACGGGCATACTTGGACGGCCTCTCTCTCAGCCTTAGGCGTAGCACAGGCTCAGCAGAGAACATCAACACCGACCTCAACAGACTTCAGACGAGTGGCGGGGTCATACACGGGTTATGAAGTCCAGGATCATCTGGCACGGCATACTAGTATGGCCTCACTCTCAGCCTCGGCGTAGCACAGGCTCAGCAGGAGAACATCAAACGCCGGCCCAGGACGAACGAGACGATGGCGGGGTCATCACGGGTTGATGAAGTCCAGGGTCCATCTGGCACGGCATACTAGGACGGCCTCTCTCTCAGGCCTCAGGCGTAGCACAGGCTCAGCAGGAGAACACAGACACCGACCCAGGACAGACGTCATCACAGGGTAGACCAAGAGGAACCGCAGGACAGGCAGGTGTCACGCAAGTGACCAAGGCAGTCTCTGGGACAGGCAGGTTGTCCGGCTAGTGACCAGGGCAGGCAGGTTGTCACGGCAAGTGACCAGGCAGGGCAGGTTGTCACGGCAAGTGACCGGCAGGCAGGTTGTCACGGCAAGTGACCAGGGCAGGCAGGTTGTCACGGCAATGACCAGGGCAGCAGGTTGTCACGGCAAGTGACCAGGGCAGGCAGGTTGTCACGGCAAGTGACCAGGCAGTCCCTGGGACAGGAAGTTGTCACGACAGTGACCAGGCAGTCTCTGGGACAGGCAGGTTGTTCCACGGAAAGTGACCAGGGTAGTCTCTGGGACAGGCAGTTGTCACGACAAGTGACCAGGCAGTCTCTGGACAGGCAGGTTGTCACGCAAGTGACCAGGCAGTCTCGGACAGGCAGGTTGTCACGGCAATGACCAGGCAGTCTCTAGACAGGCAGGTTGTCACAGTAAGTGACCAGCAGTCTCTAGACAGGCAGGTATATACGACCTGATATGGTGGAGCCTCCAGGTAGGCTGCAGTCGGATGGCAGATGATCGCTCCCAGGTGAGCAGGCAAGAGCCGGGGATCTCTGCAGAAGAATGTCCGAACTTCCGGATGGAGCTGCAGTCGGATGGCAGATGATCGCTCCTAGGTGAGCAGGCAAGAGCCGGGGATCTCTGCAGATGACGTCCGAACCTCTGGAAGGAACTGCAGACGATGGCAGACAGGCAAGCCGACAGGTAACAGACAGTAACTGGAATCAGGAGCTGATGGCTGAAACAGAGTTAACTGCACAGGAACACGGATTGGATCTCAGAGAGTCAGGAACACAGACAGGAACACGACTGGGTCTCAGGGAGTCAGGAACACGGACAGGAACATGGATTGAATCACAGGAACACGGACTGGAACACAGGCCTCGGACTCCGGACATCTGGCACGATCAGCAGGCTCCGGACATCTGGCAATGATGGGGCAGGATACCGGACATCAGGCGGAAGGATAGGAATCCGGACATCTGGAAGTGGTCGTCGGACATCGACATCAGCATGGGCATCAGGCATAGATCCACATCTGGCAGCGACCTAAAAGGAACCCCAGCGGTCTGGTGCAAGCCCCGCCAGGCTCAACGGGAGCTGGCCGGGATTGCACAAGAGCTGAGCACAGATAACAGAAAACTCAGCACACACCGGACTCCTCTCCAAGATGAACTCAGGTTATATAGCAAGGATTCACAGTCACTGGCACAGGTTCTGGACACAGCAGGATTTCAGGAACATAACACAGAGGACACAGTTCAGAAAGTCAGGTACAGGATGCGATCACAAGATCAGGGTTCAGGTAATTAGACACAACAGGAACAGGCCTGGATATACAGCCTCCAGAACGGCGATCTGGGTAATCAGCCCCCAGCATAGGCGAAACACAAGACACAATTCAGACATTCAGGTACCGGGTTTGATCCAGGATCAGGGAACAAGACACAGCAGGAACAGGGAATCAGCTCCCAGAGCTGATCAACTTCAGAGCAGGAGCTGAACACACAACCACATACGGCTAGGTTCAGGATTCAGTGTGGAATTCAATGCGAAGCTCTGGCAACGCCCACTAGGGCTGGGGAACTTTATATATGAGCTGCTTCCAACAGCGATAGGCTGGAGCAGTAACTCTAGTAAACACCCAATCCACATAAAAGCAGGACAGTGTGGGCCGCGCCCCTATGCAGAGCCAGACAGCACAACACAGAGGAACCCAACAATGGCTGTCCGCCAACCACGCAGTAAGTCATTGCACCACTGCAGAGGACTTTTCAAGCTACGGACGGCTTTCACAGCAAGTCAGGAAACCGCACATGCGGGCGTCATGCAAAGCAGCGGAGCCACTCACGCAAGTACGGTACGCAGCAGAGCGGGAACTGAGCAGCATCCATATAGGTAACAGACAACAGTATCCAGCTGGTTAGGGGGAAGGAGCAAAAGGGTTATGCAAAAAACATGCAAAGTAACGCTGGAAAACAAAGTACAGACAATACCACGTTACAGAAACAAGGGTTTTACTCCCCTCTATTTCTTGTGAAAAAACCGACGATTCTTGGAGGACAATTATAAATTTAAAAAGGCCCTCAACAAATACCTCATAATCCCATCCTTCAAGATGGAGACAATAAAGTCAGCAGTAAGACTCCTTTTCCTCACTGTTACATGGCGGTCCTGGACCTCAATGACGCCTACTATCATGTCCCAATTCAACAGCAAGATCGCAAGTATCTCAGGGTGGCGGTCCAAGTGGGGTCACAGTTACGTCACCTTCAGTACAGGGCTCTGCCATTTGGGATAGCAATAGCCCCACGAATCTTTACGAAGTTGGTGGCAGAGGTCACAGCGCATCTCCAGGAAAGAGAGACATTAATATACCGTACCTAGATGATTTCTTGGATAGTGGGGAAAAGCTTTCGTCATGTCAGGAACAAGCTAGAATAGTGATGGAGACATCTGCAGATACTGAGATGGCAGCTCAACCTCAAGAAATCCAGCTGGAACCAGCACGACCCAGAACATTCTTGGGAGAACGATAGATTCGGTGCACAGGAGTGTCGCCTCCCAGAGGAAAAAGAGATAAAATAAACAAATGATCATAATGTTGCGACCACGCACCAACAATTGTGGATACCAGCTATGGGGTACTCGGAGCCGAGCCCATGGCATCTATGGAGTTGGTCACTGTAGCGGTGGCTCGGTCCGTGGCCCTGGCGGTCGTGCAATGGGGGAATATTTAACAGGGGATTATTAGGATAGTTCGTGACGCCACCCTTGTTTCTGGTAATTTGTACCAGCGCTGCTGTAAGGGTCTTCACAGGGGATGTTATGGGGCAGCTTGATAGAAGTCCCCACAGGTGAGACGTGTCCCTGGAAGTCTATGTGATGATGATGCAGGGTAGTAAGAATTCAGTCACACACAAGGTAGTTCCTTTTCAAATACCTTTACTGATGATGGTTCAAGCAATCCCGGGGACTGGTCGGGGTGAAGAGTGACATTCCGTAACAGCTGAGCAGGTTAGAGGCCTCCTTTACTCCATATACATGTGAATCCAACTTGCCTGAAGCGAAGTTAATTCTGAAATCCCCAGCTCTCTGTAGCTGTACTGCCCAGCCAATATTGTGTGGAGCCTCTATGTGGTAAACAAGTCCTTCTATGCTTGGCCTAGCTAAAAGTCCTTGTTCCTCCTGACTCCGATACGTATTGACACTTAAGGCTGCACTCTGCGACCTGTAGTCCAGATGCCTCCGATTCTTGTTACTATGCCTGAAACAGTAGCAACACTTCGGACCCCGTGTCCGCCAACTTAGTGCAGGCAATCCAATACCTAAAGCACTTTTCTATCTTCTCCACTGTGCCCTTCGCCCTGCTCTCGCTCTAGCATAACACTTGGAGCTTCGTTGGTAAAGGTCAGCTTTCTTCTAGAGCTCGCCGAGCAGCTCTCAGTATCCTCTCCCTCCAGCTTCTGTTGAGGTACTGATTAAGGGTAGCTCTGACTAGGCTAGGATGATCCACTTCACCCGTACTAGCCTCCACTTGCTTGTCAGGTGAGCTACGTTAGCTCTGCTGGATTCAGTCTTTTCTCCTCTCCTTCCAAGTCCAGACTTCACTGGCACTGATCTGCACTGTCTAAAGACAGAAACTGACTGAACTACACTGTCCTGAGACAGGAAGCTTGACTGAGCTCGCTACGTGTCACCACCTCCTATACCCTGGTGGGTGTTCTAGAAGTGTGAGTGAAGTGAATTCAAGCTTTGCTGTTACCTTCCTGTGCACTCTCCTGGTCTTTTATGTGTGCCTGCGTAGCTGGGCTACACATCCCCCCTTGGTAAAACACAGCACTCCCGGCTGTAAAAGACAAAAAGAAATATTTTGTTTTGCAATAACATAACATTTCAACATATAACACTTCCCATCCGGAGGTAAGATTTCTTGAACGTTACAATATGTACAGTAAGAATACAAAAGTATAATATCAAACGTGTTCATATATGCAAGATACTTGTGGAGGACCCGCACCAAAAACCTCCCACGTGGTTCCTGGGTGGCTGCAGGACTTCTGACTGCAGACCTCACTCTAGGCCCACCTATAACGGGTTTTTCTTCAGAGGTTGATAGTAATGGTTCGTGTCAAACCAAGATAATGCACCGTAGCGCGACTATTTACAAGAAAGTACTTGGGCGGAAAACCCGCAGTATTGAGGGGTTTAAAAAAATTTTTTAAAAAATGCCAGGGTTCCCTTTTCCCCTTCCCCCGGCCCCCCCCCCCAAAAAAAGCCCATTGGCACCCCCCGGGGCCCCAAAAAGGTAGGCGGATTTAATTTGGGGAAAAAACTCACTGGAATGTGGTTGTACAAGTCAACCAGGCTTTAAAAAGTCTGGCCACCGTTTTTTTTTTTCCCAAATGGTACTTTTTCAGTAACTGGGGGAAAATGTGATTCATTTTTTAAAAAAGGCCTTGGTCGGGGGGGGTTTTGGGGGTTGGGGGTTTTGATTTTTTTAAAAAACCCCAAAAAATTTTGACGGGAAATTTTTTGAAACAGTTCAGCTTCGAATCCCGGCCCCGGGTTAAAGCCCCACCTGTTCTGGTTCCGTGTGGTCTGCAGAAACTTGTTGGGAAAGGGTTTTCTTGCTGCTGTCTTCTAAAAATTTTTTTGGGAGGGGGGGGGACCACCCAGAACCTGGAATAGTGAAACCCCCGGTCAGGGTTTAGGTGAAACCCTGACCTCTCGGGGACAACTTGACGTGACCCAAATTTTGCCACGATCTCCAAGGGACGAGCCCGTCTGGATGGGCTGCAAGGGTGCCTTCTTTTTTACTGAAAAGTTTTTTTCCCCGGGGGCCAAAAAGGGCCCAAACCCAAGTTACGGAAACCATTCCCGATGGAGCTGCGAATCCCCCCAGAAAAACCGGCACTAACCCGGGGGTCCCCCAGCTTTCTCCAGCCAAAGTGTCTGCTTGATCGGGTTTTTTTCCCCCAGCATTTTTTGGGGAGGCCCCCCCTTTGGGGGGGACCACTATTTGCCAAACCTAAAAAAGGGGGGGGGGGGGGGGGGGGGTTTTTTGGGGGCCCGTCGTATCTCCGAAATTTTTTTCTCACGGTATATAAAAAACCCGGGGTTTTCTCTCGTTCCACAGGAGCTTTGCTGGGGGATGCATCTTTCCCAAAGGGGGGAAAACCCTTTCCCTTTTTATAAACCTCCTTGAAAAACGGCTGAAACGGGTTTCGCTGTCCTGGGGTCTCCTTCCACCCTGTGATGAGGTAAAGGGTTCAACATTCAAAAAAACCCCCTTTTTCCCCTTTTGCCCCCTTTTTTTTGGGGCCAAAATCCCTTTTGGGGAAAGCAGCCCCCTTCAAACTCTTCCAAATGGGGGGACTCTTCTTCGTGTCAGATTCATGCGGCATTCTGGAAAATTTTTTTGGGCGTTATTTTTTTTTGGGGGGGCCCCGCTCGGTTTTTGATGGAAAAGGGGGTTGTTTGTTAACCGAGCCAAAACCCCGTTGCTCCAGGGCTCCCAGCTTGGCTGTTTCCAGATGCGTCAAGGGGTTGTTGTCAAAAAACCCCAGTAAAAATTTTTTGGAGGCTGGGAAAAATGTTTAAACTTTCAGTAAGGGGCCCCGACCAGCCCGGGAAAATCCAGTTTAAAAATTTTATATTTTTTCCCCCCGGAAAATTTTTCATTTGGGGCCAAAAATTTTCTGCGGGGATACCGATGCTTTTTTTTGGGGCCGTTTTTTTGTTCTGACTGAGGACCGCTCCTAAACCCCTTTCTACTGGCATCTGTGTTTTGGGGGGCGGTTGGGGGGAATTGGGTGGGGTAAAATTTTCATCGCCTGTCAAATCCTTTCATCTTTTGAATGCCTCACTTGTTCTTTTCCCAATTGAATGGAAGGTTTTTTCTTGAGGGTTTCAGACCAGGAGGTCCTGTTTTAAAAAAAACCCCCCCTTTTTGTGTAATCTTTCACGAAATCCTGTAGTAAAACCCCCTTAAAAACCCGGAACTGGGGGGGACCTCCTTTAATTTTTTTGGCTTCCCCGGGCCCCCTTTGAATAGCTTGACCTTCTTTTGGGGGGGGGCGCTACTCCCTTTGGGGAAAACCCTGTGTCCCCCAAAAAAAAAATACCTTCCGTTGGGGGAGGTGGCAATTTTGGGCCCCTTAAGGGGTTTTTTCCCAAACTTGGGGAAAAAATCAAAAACCTCCGCCAGGTCTTCAAAAATCTTTTATATCTTAGAGTACCAATTACGTCGTCCAAAAAAAAGCAGCAAATTTCGGGAAAAAAGGGTGGTTTTCCCCCCTTCAGCTCCCCCATCCCCTCTGAATTTTTTCCGGGGGGGGTGTGGCCAAACGGCCTTTTCCTTTGGGGAAAAACCCCGGTCCTTTTGGGGGGGTTTTTTTAAAAAAAAATTTTTCTCCCCATCCTCCCCAGCCCCAGCAAATTGCCGTATCCCTTTTTAAGGGGTTGAGGGGGTTTGAAAAGTATTAGCCGTTTTCAAGCACTAAGGTTTTCCCTTTTTTGCGTGGTAATGGGTAAGCTCTTTATGTTTTATACGTTTTAATTGCCTAAAATCTACACCATTCGCATGCTACCAATCCTTCTTCAAACCCCAGCATTTTTGGTCCCCGGGCCCCGGGGTTTTCAACTACCCCCCTTTTCCCCCCCGGCTTTTTTTCATGTCGGGAGCATTTCCTTCCTTTCTGATGTGGGCGGAGGAAAAAGGGCCCGTACGCTTTTGATGGGAGGATGCCCCGCCTTTTGGGAATGTTTCTGTACTCCCTTAATTGTCCCAAAATAAAGGGGGGTTGCAAAAATTTTTTGGGGGGGGTTTTCCCCCCTTTTTTTCCCCCCGTTTTTCCCCCCCTTTTTCTGGGGGGGGGAAGTGGGGCCCTTTCCCCACATGGAGTGCTGACCCGGGGCCCCCTCCCGGGGGGTTTCCGGATCATTTTCTCCGTGGTTGGGGGGAAAAAAAGGGCTGGTTGGAGGTTTAAAAATTTTTAAAATACGGATGTAATTTACCCCAAAGGGGGCATAACGTGGCAAATTTTCTTCATCGCCCCCCCAATTTTTTAAAGGCCGTACTGGTACTCCCCCTTTTAAAAAAATTCCACCCCCCCTCTACCCCTCTTGGGGGGGATCTGTGTTTGGCGATGGGGGTTTAAATGCTTGGTAGTTTTTGTCCTCCGGGGGTAGGGGGGGGTCTACATCATTTTTAAATTTCACTCTTTGGGGGGGGATTAAATGGGGTTCGAGTCGTGACCCGTTCATTACCCATTCACCATCGTAAGCTTTTTTTGCTGCTGGCACATCAGGGCCCGGGTCTCCCTCTGGAAAAAAATCCCTTCTGCTTTGGCTTGGAAAATTCAAAAGGGGGTTTTTGGGCAAAAACACAACCCTTTTCCCAACATTTCTGATAATTTTTTTTTCCTTGTATCCTTTAAAACATTTTTTTCCCCCTTTACAGTCTTTAAAACCAATTTTAAAATTGACCTTTGCTCCCCCCTGCCCACTTTTTTTCCACGTTTTTTTTTTCCCAAAATTTTTTTTAACAGGGGGGGCCATTGGGGGGGTAAAAAGTCCCCAAAAAAGGGTTTGGGGGGGGGGGACGGCCGGGGCCAAAATTTATTGTAAGGACCTTTTATGTTGGTTTTTTGGGATCCCGTGTCCCAAGTCAGGGGGTTTTTAAAAAACCCCCAAAAACTGGGGGGGTAGGGCCGTCCCCCCCCGAAAATGCGGTTCCGTCTAAGGGGGCCGATGAGTCTACTCCTGGGGGTTTGGGGCCCCCCGTCCAGGATCGGGTTTTTTTAAAAGGGAAAATTTTTGAGCCATTGACCTTTTTTTATTGAAACGGTACAGAGATCCCCCCCCCGAGGTTTTGGGGGTTTTTTTTCCCGGGTCGTCCCCTTGCTGGGCTACCCCCCCTTCAAAAAAATTTTTCCTTTTCCCTTTTTACAGACCCCCTATACAGTGTTTTTTTTAATACCAACAATTAGTTTAAAAAAAATTTTTTGGGGGTTATTCGGGCGGGCTGTACTTTTTTTTCTGCACATGCATTTTTCCAAAACAAAATTTTTGGGTTTTTTAATCGTTTTTTAAATTTTTGCAGATTTTCCCCCAATAGATCTCCTTTGGGCCTTTAAATTTTTGATTTTTTTAGTGTTTCCTTTTTTGGGCCATTTCACTTTGTGTACTGCTTTTTAAAAGGGGGTTTAATGCACAAAATTCGGGTTTTTTTGGGCTTTTTTTTTTTCGCGGAAAAAAGGGGGGAAAAAAAACGCATGAATAAACCCTTTCCAAATTATTTAAATGAATTCAGAAAAAGGGGTCCCCAAGGTGCTTTTTTTTCCCCGGAAAAAAAAGGCCATCGGGGAAAAAAAAAAAACAATTTTTCTTTTAATTTTTTTGCGTAATTTTTTTTATTTTTTCCCCCGTTTTTAAAATTGACCTGGGAAAGTTCGGGAAAAAAAAAACGTGGAAAAAAATCCCGCAAAATCAGTGAAAAAAAAAACGAAAAAAAAAAGGGCAAAAACCCTTTAAAAAAAAAGCAAAAAAAGCCCGGTTTTGGGCTCAGGAAAATTTTCAAAAACACTTTCCCTGAATTTTTCCCTTTTAGCCTTATATTACCGGGGTTTAAACCCTTTAAGTCCCTTATGACAAACTGAACCGCCCCTTTTAATTCCCCCCTTCCTTTTTCCCCCTCGCCCCCCAAAAATTTTTTTTGGTTTTTAATGTTAAATTTTAATAAAGTTTTTAATTTTTTTTTTTTTTTTTTCCCTTCCCCCCCTTTTTAAATATATGCCCTTTTTAGTGAAGGGAAAACCCCTTGGGGGGGGGGGGTCTTTTTAAATCTGCCCTTTAAAAAATTTTTTTAAGGGTTTTCCCCCAAGCGTAGAGTGCAGGAAAAAATTTAAACCCCAAAGGGTTAAAGTAAAAAGTTCCCAAAAAAGCTTAAAAAAAAAATTTCCCAAAAAAAAAGAAAGGGCCCCAAAACCGGTTCATAAATTTTTAAAGGGGAAATTTTATGGGGGGGTTTAAAAACGTTGGGGGGAACCCCAAAGGGGGCCGGAAAAAAAAAAAAAGGGCTTGCCCCCCCCCCAAAAAACCCCCAAAGGCAAATTCTGCCTCCCCCAACCCCCAAAAACCCCCCTTTCCCCCTTTGGGGCCCCCCACAGTGTAAAAAAACCACTTTTAACCCCCAAAAATTTTTGGGTTTTTTGTAGGAGAGACCCGCCAAATTTTTTTGGGTGCGGTCTCCAGAAGCATGAGCGGGATAATGAAAGGTCACAACAATGTACGGTCACTACAACGGGGGGTTCCCCCCCCGGGGTTTCTGGGCACTAAACAGCTTTTTCCCCAATTTTGACTCAGAAACCCCCCAATCCCTACCCTTTTGTAATGAACTTTTTACCCCCCCTTTCCATCCTTCCCCCCCCTCTCCCCCCCTTTCCCATTTCTTTTCCCCTTTTCTCCATCCTCCCCCCCCAAATTTTTCCACTCCCCACCCTCTGTTACCCCCCCTTTTTTTTGGGGGTGCACTCGGGGGGGTAATCCCCCCCTTTCCCAAATTTTTACCCGTTTTTTAAAACCCCCCTAGGACCCCCAAAACCTTTTTTTTGATCACTACTTCACCAGCCTCGCCCCTATCCCCCCTTTTTTAAACCCGCCCCCCCCTTTCCCAAACCACAACCTTTTCCCTTTTTCTTTTTTCCCTCTCCCTCCGGGGGGCCCCCCCCCAAACCAAAAAAACTTGCACACACTCGCAGAAATTAAACACCGGGAATTACACTCACTTTCTTAGTTCCTTCCCCCTTTTTGAAAAAAAAAATTTAGCTTTTTTAAACAGGGCGGGGGGGTTTTGCCCCATTTCATAAAAACCCCAAAAAACAGTGCAGCTCTTAAATTTAGTTTCCCCCCCTCACACCCCCCAAAAAGGGCCGTAAAAAAAAAACGGGAAAACCCGGCCCCCCCAACCTACAAAAAAATTTTTTGGGGGTGTGGGGGGTTTTGCAGAGCAAGGGGGAAAAACCCTTTTTGTAAGGGGCCCCCCCGGGACGAGCCCTTTGGGGGTTTGATATGTGTCATCAGGGCTTTTGGGTTTGCAGTGTGTAGCTCAAAAAGTAGGGCCCCCGGGCACCAAAGGGGCTGAAAATTTTTTTTTGGGCCCTTTCCCCGGGGCCCGATTTTTAAACGGCGTGGTAAGAGAGGGGTAAAAAAGACTGCTCAGTTTTCCCCCCCCGGGGGGGGTTTGTTTTTGGGAAAAATTTTAAAAAGGGGACAAAATGTCTCTTTCTTGTCTTTGACGGGAGAGGGGGAAATCCAGTGGGGGGGTTGAAAAAAAACGGAACCTAGGGGGGGGGGCCCTGCAGTAAAGGGGGAAAATGTTTTTTTTTATTTTGTTTTTCATTTTTTCCCCCAAAAGGAAAGGCTTTTTTTTTTTTTTTTGGGTACCCAAAAAGGGGTTTTAAATGTTTTTTTTAAATAAATTTTTCTTGGTTTTTCCCCAGCAATATTTTTTCCCCCGGGGCCTACCTCGCCGCACCCGGGGAGTAAAAATTTAAAACACACCCCAAATTTAGCACTTCATTTTTTCCCCAAACAGTCCCTAAATATTTTAAAACCCCCCCCAAAAAATGCAAAAAAAAAAACCTACTTCTTTTCCTAATACCCTTCCCTTTGTAAAAACAACCCTAAACAGTTTTTTCAACACTTTAAATTTCCCTTCCTTTTTTCCCCCAGACCCTCTTCCTTTCCTTGCACCCCATTTGAAGACTTTCCCTTTGTTCTTAAGCAATCAGGAAAACTTGGGTACAGCCCCCCCCGCCCCTCTTCAAAATTATCATCCATCCTTCCCCAAAAAAAGTTTCTCTGTTGTGAAATTTTCGGGGGGGGATTCCCCCCGGGGCCCCCCTTTCCGGGTTGGTTGGGGGGTTTTGAAAAAATTTGCCGGGGGGCCCCTTCCCCAAGCTGGCTCTAAAACCCCCTAATAAAACCCCCAAACCCCCCCTTCAGCCTTCCCGGTAATCTTTTTTTTCCCCCGTCTTTTTGGAGCTCAGCTTGCTTCCTGCCTCTTTCAAAAATTTTTTGGCTTTTTTTTTTTCCCCTCGGCTTTTTTTTTTTTGGTTTTTTGGGTTTTTTTTGGGGTGGATTCGCCTCCCCCCCTTTTTTGGGGTTTTTGGGCAAAAATTTGTGCTCATTTAGTTTTTCCCTTTTTTTGCTCTGTTTCTTTGCCCTTTTTTTTTGCTGAATTGCTTTTTTTTTACCCCCGGCCCCCTGAAAGGTGGAAAAAGATTTTTTATCGGGGGTTTTTTTTGTTAACAAAAATTTTGGGGTTTTTTTTGTCGGGTTTTTTTTTTCGGTTTGCAGTAAAATTTTCTTTCCTTTTACTTTTCTTTTAGACAGTTTGGGGCCCCAGCTTTTCCTTTCCCCTTTTTTTTGTTTTTTCCCCTTAATTTTCTTCTTGCCCTAACAGCCTTTATTTTTGGGGGGGTTTTCCTTTTTTTCGGGGGGGGTTTCTGCCCCCGGGGGCAGGGGCTTTAAATCTTTTTTCCTTTAGGTTATTTTTTTTTCCCCCCTTTTTGGGGGAGGGGCGTCTAGGACATTTTTGGGAACCCCCAGGGCTACTTTGTGGGGGGGGTTAAAATTTTGGGGGCCTGCAAAAATTTTTTTCCCAGCCCCCTTTGGTTTTTTACTACTTTTTTTTTTTTTGCAATCTCCCCTCGCTAAAAAAAACAAAAACATTTTCCCCCCATTAAAAAATATAAATTTTTTCCCTTTAAAAATCTCAAGATCACATTCACCACCTCCCCCGGGGGCCCGACCCCATCTCACTTTCATCCCAAAAAAAAACCCCCATTTTCCCCCCAAAACCCCAAACCCCATCTCAAAAACCTATTTTTTAACAACTTGTTTTTTTTTTCCTCATTTTTTTAAAAAAAGGCCTCGTTGAAACCAGGGCTCCGAAAGTATCCCCTAGCCCCACCCTTTCCGGGTGTTAGCAAACCCCCAAAATTCTCCCCTATGCCCCCAAACTGGGGGAAAAAAACCACGTCCACCCAAAAAACCCCCCCCCCCCTTTCCCCCCCCGCCCCCCCCCCCCCCTTTAAAAAACCCTTTTACAAAAAAATTTTTCCGAAAGCATCCCCCCCTAAAACTGCCCTGACAAAACCCCCTTAAATTTCCTTTTTAAAACTAAAATTTACACTCCCTCCGTTTTTTTCCCTTTTTGGGGGCCCTTGGGGAACCCCTTTTTTGACAGGGGGGCCTTTCCCCTATTACTCCCAGTTTCCCCATCTCTTGGCTTTCAAAAAATTTGGCCCTTTTTTAAAAATTCCGCGCCAAACCTAACAGCCGGGGAAAATTTTCGGGTTTCCCCCACTCACACCCCCCCTTTTCCCCCGGGGCCCCCCTCTATCTTTTTGGGGCCCCCCAAAAAGGGGTTTCAGCCCCTGGGGCCCCAAATTTCTCATCTAAAAACCTTCGGTTTGGGGGGCAGTTTTTAAAGTTCTCCCCCTTTTTTGCTTATGAACAGTTCTACATCGGGGGCCCCGTATTCCCCCCTTTTTAAAATTTAACCAGAATTCAAAAATTTTTCCGGTCAAAAATTTCACCCTTCTTTTTTTTAAATTTTAAAAAAAATTTTTAGCATGGAAAAAAACCAAAATTCTATTTTCCCCCCAAACTCACTGGGACCCCCCCAAAACCCTTTTCCCTCACAATGGGGGCTGTCACTCCCCCAAAAATTTCCACAAGCTGGCTCCCTGGGGAAAAACCCCCTTTTTTTTTTAACCCTCTCCAAAAAACCCACTTTATCCCCCCCTTTTCACTTTTTCCCCCCCTTTCCCCCCCTAAAAAATTTTTCCCCCGGATCCTCCATTCCTTAATCAAAAAATCTGAAAAAATACTAGCCCTGCCCTCACATCTGCCGCCTGGTTTACTGTAACCTCCTGCTCTCGGGCCCTTTCCCCAAAAAAACTCCCCACCCCTCAATCTACTCTAAACTCTACGGGGACTAATCCCCCTTTTTTCCCCCCGGGGATTCTCCTTTTCTCCCCCTCGGGGCCAATCCCTTCACTGCCCCCCCCCATTACCCAAAACCCCCCATTTTAAAAAAATTGGGGGGTGCCCCAACCCGGGGGTTTGCTGGGGGTTTTTTGACGTGCCCTTTTTTTTCGCGTAATCCAGCAGGGCCGGGGGATGTTTCCCCAATTTGGGGGGGGATTTCAAAAAATCCCATTTTGTTCGATGTGTCCAAAAAAAATCCGGGAGGTCCCCCGGGGAGATGGACATGGGGCCTTTTTTCCCAAAACCAAAAAAGGGGGGTTTTTGAAGGGGGGTTAAACCCGCGGGGTTTAATTGACCACATCGGATTCACCTGCGTTCAGAAATTTTTTTGGGCGCTTTGGGGACACAGCAAAAAATTTTCTCCCCCCCCAAACCCCCAACCCCCTTTCCGGATCGTGGGCAGGGGGCCCTTTTAACCCCCTTGGGGACATAAAAACCATCCACAACCTCCTAGGTTTATCTGTGAAAATTCCCCCCGGGGTACCCCCCTTTCATGAAACCCCTCCGATCCTCAAAAGGGGATCGTTTTTTCCCCTTCCCCCCTTTTTTCCCCTTTTTCCCCCACAATTGAAACGAGTTTTCCCCCCCGTTTTCCCCCCCAAAACCTCGGGAACGCTGCCCCAAAACAATAACTCTCCCCCCCCCCCGGGGAAACCTTAAAAAGGGAAACCCAAAAAAGCCCCCCCCCTTTTTCTGACAACCTTGTAGAAACCCCAAAAAAAACCCCAAAAAGAAAAGAGGGGGCCTCCCCCCGAAAAACGTTTCTGAGCCCCCTTTTTGTCCCGGGGGGGAAATGGGGTATTTCCGGGGGCCCCCCAAAAGGGGCCCTATGGGATTTTTTCCACTGGTGGGGGTGGCTGGGTCCGTGGCCCCGGGGCTCTTTGGGGGAAAATTTTTTTAAAGGGGATTTTTAAAGGATAGGTATTGGGGCCCCCAAAACCGGGGGAATTGGTTATTTCCCCCAGCGCTGCAAAAAGGGTTTTTCCCCAAAAAGGGGTTGTTATGGGGCAAAAAAAAGTAAGACTCCCACGGGTGAGACTCCCCCGGGGGAAAAGTCTATGGTGATGATGCGGGGTGAAGAAAAAAATTTTTCAGTGCACAAAATACAGTTTTTTTTAAACCCCTTTTTTCTGGTGGGGGTTTTTCCAACAGACCCCGGGGAAAAGCCCCCCGGGGTGGGGGTGCTTTTTCCCGGGGGAAAACCACTGAGCTTTTGGGGGGCCCCCCTTTTTACTTCAATATGTAGGTGTCCAAAAATTTTCCCCTGAAAAAAAATTTAAACTCTGAATCCCCAGCTTCTCAATAGCTTTTTTTCCCGGAACATTGTGGTGGAAACTTTAAGGGGGTGAAAACTTTTTTCTATTTACTGATAAGGCAAAAACCCCCCTTTTTTCCCCCCTGTCCCCGGGTTTAAAAGAAATTGAATTTTGGGCTGCTCTCTGCGACCTGTAGTCCAGATGCCTCCGGTGTTCTTTTTATAAGCTTAAAACTGTACCCCGCTTCGGCCCCCGGGTTGTCCGGCAATTTAGAAAAAGGCCCCCAAAATCCCTTTTTTCACCCCCCTCTATTTTCTCCACTGCCCCTTTGTAAAGCTGTAAAAAAAGTTTATTTTTGTGATAAAAAGGAAATCTATTTAAAAAAGGGAACATCCTATATAACTGGAAATAGATATATGAAAACATAAAATTTTAACCTACAGAACCCCCCGGGGGTAAAAGGGAACCCCCTTTTAAAAACCTGCCCCTTTTTGAGGGTGCCCGGGGGTTTTAAATGACCCAAAAGGGGGGCCCAAAATTTCCCCCCTTTTTCCGGAGGTGGGGGTTTTAAAGGTACAGGGGTTTGGGGGCCCAAAACCCAAAAAAAACCCTGCCCCTATCAATCCCGCCTTTTTTAAAATCTAGTCCAAAAAGGGGAAAAACCCTTTTTTACCACCCAAAAGGGAAAAAAGGGGGGAAAGGGTTAAGGAAAAAGAAAGACTAAAAAAAAGACAAGAAAAAAATAAAAAAAGTTTACAAAAAACCCCTTTTAACCCCACAGTGGGAATGCCCCCGGGGGTTTTTATGATATTTTTTACGATGCCCAAAAAAACCCCTTTTTTTAAAAAAAGAAAAACACTTTTTTAAAAAAAAATTTTTTTAGCAACTTCAGAAAGTAAATATAGAAAAAAATTTTCCTAAAACTTACCCAAAAACCCCCGGTTAACTTGACCCCCTTAAAAAATGTCACAAAAAGGGGGGGCCGGGGGGAAAAACCCCTGCCCCCAAAAGGGGGGTAAAAAATAATCCCCCCCCTTTGGGAGGTTTGAAAAAGGTTAAAAACCCCCAAAAGTCTCCCCAAACCCCTTTTTCCCCCTATCATCCCAAAACCCTTTTTAATCACCCAAAAAAGGGTTTCAAATTACCCCCAAAAGGGGAAAAGGGGGGCTGTTTCTCTCAAAAAAAAAACCAAAAAATTGACAAAATAAGACAGACGGGAGAAAACACAAACTTGCATACACACTTAAACACAAAAAGGAAAAAAAATTTATCGGGATTTTAAAACCCCAAAAAAGCAAGGGTTTTTAAAACAACTAAGGAGCTCTTTAATTTAATTAAATACAGATACAAAAAAACCGTGGTCTGCATGAAAAATTTTTAAAAAAAAACCCCCAACACAAAAAACCCCCAAAATTTTTTAAAGGGAAAAACCCAAACAAAAAATTTTTAAATTGCACCCAAAGGGAAACGCACCCATTTAAAACAAAGGCCAGACAGAATTAACCCCAAAAAATTCCAAACACAAAGAAACGCAATCAGTGTGAGAATTCAGAATGGAAAACCGCGAGATTTTTCGGGCAAAAAACCCCATGACAGTCCCCCCCTTTGGGGGGGGGGGGGCCTTTCCGGGCCCCGGGGGGCCGGGTTTGCCCGGGGATTTTTTGGGGGGAAAGGTTTTCCGCAAAAACGATTTTGCTTTAATTTTAAAAAGCAGGAACCCACGCCCTTTTCCCCCTTTTGGCCCAAACCCCCCCTTCCAAGAAAACCAAGACTAAAGGGCCCCCCGGGATTCAGACTGAGTCAATGTTTTTTTGACATTTTGAAACCCCTTTTTTACCATTGCCCACCACGGGGGGAAAGGGGGGGGGTTTAGGTAGACTGGTGCCCGTCCCTTTTAAGTAACCCCTTTTTGGAACAAAATTATTTTTTTAAAAGGGGAAGGGGGGTCCAACAAAATGCCCGGGAAAAAAAATTTGGGAAGGGGGAATTGTAGGGCCCCAAAAAAAATCGGGGGCCCGCTTCCGGGGGGGAAAAACAAAAATTTTTTAAAATTCCCCTTTTTGACCCCATCCCAGTTTTTTTTCACTTTAAGATTGGACCAAAACTCTCCCCCTTTCACCCTTTTCGTTTATAAGGGTTTTCCCCTTTACACTCAGATTATTCAATACACCTCTCCACACTGAGCAATTTGCGAAAAGAAAGCCCCCCTCGGGAACCCCAAAAGGGGCCCCCCCCATTAAAAGTACAAAATGGGGTTTGAAAACCAAATCCCCCAAAAAACGGGGACTTCCCAAGTGGACCCGCTCCCCCCTTTTTGTTAAGATGCTCTCCCCAGGGGCAAAAAAGAAGCCCATTCCTCTTGGTTCTCTGGAAAAAAAACCCCGGAGTTTATGTCTTTAAAGCTCTGTTTCAGAGCCCCGTTGACCATTGGGCTGAGGATGAAAGCCGGGAAAATAAAAATTTGCATCCCCCCGAAACCAAAGGGCCCCCAAAAAGGGGGCCCAAAAACTAAAGCCCCCCTACTGACCCACCTCAGAAGGAAACCCCATGAAGTCTAAAATTTCCCAAATTTTAAAAACACCTGGGGCCAAAGGTTTTAGCATTAAGGGGGGGCGGAAGAGCAAGAAATGTCCCATCTTACTGAACCGTCAAAAACCACCAGTATGACATTTTCCCCTTTGCGACTGGGGGAAGGGTCCTTTATAAAGGGTCCATAAAAAATTTGACCCCTTGGACCCCCCGGGAAGTTTCAAGGGTAAGAGGGCCCCAAAACGGACGGGTATGGGGGGGTTTTTTAGACGAGAAAAACCCCCCCAGGACGCGACAAAAGTTAAAACAACTTTATTAACGTTAGGCCACCAAAACCGGGGGGAAAGGGATCTAAAATACCTTTCCCCTGGATGTCCTGCTAAAACAAATTATGTTTTGCCCAATAACCTTTTTTTTCAAAATGTTTTGGACAAACAGTTCCCCGGAGGTTCGGGGGCGTCCCCCCAGCCCCTAACACCTCCCCTCAATAAACATTTCAGCCACACAAACCAAACCCCCCCTGAAGGGTAGGGGAAACAGGTCATCCATTTTCCCCCCTGGGAAACTGCGAGAAAAAGGGATCCGCCTTAAAAATTCTTAGTTTCCGGGGGATAAGTGACAAAAAAAATTATCCCGGTTAAAAAAAAAGGCCATCGGGGCTTGTCTGGAATTAGACGCCCTTTCAGATTTTCCCAAAAACAGCGGGTTTTGGATCAGTAATGACGGTGACCCGGGGGGACTGCCCCCTCCAAAAAATGAGCCATTCTTCAAAAGCCCAAATTAATGGCCAGCTGGGCTACACATCCCCCTTGTAAAACACAGCACTCCAGGCTGTAAAAAGAGAAAAAGAACATTTTGTTTTGCATTAACAACAACATTTAACTCTTCCCACCCGGGAGGTACGAATTCTTGAACGTTACAATTTTACAATAGGAAAATACAAAAAGTATCAAAATATCCAAGATATCAAACGTGTTCATATATACAAGATCTTGTGGAGGACCCCACCAAAAACCTCCCACGTGGGTCCGGGTGGCTGCAGGACTTCTGACTGCAGACCTCACTCTAGGCCACACCATACGGGTTTTTCTTCAGAGGTTGATAGTAATGGTTTCATGTCAACCAAGATAATGCACCGAAGCGCAACTATTTACAAGACAAGTTCTTGGGCTGGCACAGTCCATAGCCACGCAGTCCATTGGCATGGTTAAACACATTTCAAATAATTACATTAATACTTTTTCAAACTTTATACAATTTTTCAGATGCAATAAACCCTATCTGGGTCTTGCTAACTAGTCTACTAGGACTACTCCTGATAGCGAATAGGTAGTTTCCCTTTAGTGATACGTTCTGACCTACGTGGGGTAGCGTCAGGTATAGTGTCTCTAACCTTTCTGTTCTGCGTAAGGGAAAAACTATAGACACGACTCCACTCTCTAGGGACCTGGCAAGCATGCTAGTGACTGGACGAGGGGGGGTACTGCTTCACCAGCTTCACCAGAGGACTCCACTTTTGTGGTGCTTTTTCTTGGGGGCCCGCTTCTTGGGATTCTAACGGTTGAGGGTCTGCCAAATGGGTTTTCTTCTGGAACTGGCTCAACTGGCACAATGATTGGTTGTAGAGACTCCTCTTGCGGTTGATAAAACTGCAGCACAGGAATAATTACAGCATCTCCCCAATCTGGGCCAACCCGCAGGTAAATCTCCCAAATCCGTGTTTTATGACCGCTTAAAGCACTCTCTTCTTGATGGACAACAGGGTTTTCTTCACGGACTTTAATGGCAAGGACACAACTTTAAATGATCTCTGGACACCGTTGCCGTCGTTTTTTCCTCCACCTTACTAATGGTACAGACCTTTCTGTTTATCAAAATTGGAATTTTGCACGACGTAAGGCTCCTGTTCCCACTGATCATCCAACTTGTGTGTTCTTCTTTCCTTTTGAGCACCATTTCTCCAGGCATTAAAGGCTTAGCGGGAGCATTTTTGTTATAGTTCTTCTCTTGCTTTTCTCTTACTTTGTTGAGACTGTCTTCTACGCAGGCTTGTACTCGCTTGTACTGTTCCTGTCGAGTTGTGTCCCAATCTTCAGCACTGTCATCAGCCTCTGGTTCTACCACTCCCAGCTCCAAATCCATTGGCAGTCTTCCAGGTCTTGCTCTCATAAGGTAAGCTGGAGTGCAGTTAGTGGAACTTACTGGGATGTGGTTGTACAAGTCAACCAGGTCGGGTAACAAGTCTGGCCACCGATTCCTTTCTTCCAGGGGTACAGTTTTCAGTAAATCCATGACAATGTGATTCATCTTTTCACAAAGGCCGTTGGTCTGAGGGTGGTATGGTGTTGTCCTGATCTTTTTACATCCATACAATTGACAGAATTCCTGAAACAATTCAGCTTCGAAGGCTGGACCTCGATCAGTCAGTACCCGCTCTGGATATCCGTGTGGTCTGCAGAAACTTGCTTGGAAGACCTTGGCTGCTGTCTCTGCTGTCAGATCTTTGACAGGGGCGACCACCAGGAATCTGGAATAGTGATCCACCATGGTCAGGGCATATGAGTATCCTGACCTGCTTGGGGACAACTTGACGTGATCCAATGCCACGATTTCCAGGGGCCGAGTCGTCCGGATAGGCTGCAGGGGTGCTCTCTGACTATGATAGTCTTTTCGTCTGAGTCCACAGGGTCCACAATTCCGGCACCACTTCTCGATGGAGCTGCGCATCCCTACCCAGTAGAACCGACACCTCAACAGGGTCTCCAGCTTTTTCCAGCCAAAGTGTCCTGCTTGATCGTGGTAAGCTTCCAACACCATTTGGATGTCTGCTTTGGGGACCACTATCTGCCAAACCATTTCATGGGTCCTTGGGTCGACGTATCTCCTGCACAACTTCTCTCGGTATATGAACAACCGGCTTCTTTCATTCCACAGGAGCTTTGCTGGCATGGATGCATCTTTCTCCAAGGAGGAACCTTCCTGTTTTATCAGCTCCTTAACACGGCTGACCACGGGATCGCTGTCCTGAGTCTCTTTCCAGCTGTGATGAGGTAAAGGGTTCAACATCTCACCACACCGCTTCTGTAGACTCGTTGCTCTTGGACCATCCCATTTCGGTGGAACGCAGGTAGCTCATTTCTTCCAGATCGTCTGACTCTTCCTCCGTGTCAGATTCATGCGGCATTCTGGACAAGGCTCCGCGTGGCATTTTTACGGCCTGCCCTGTACTTGATGGTAAACTGGTAATTTGACAACCGAGCCATCCAACGTTGCTCCTGGCTCCCAGCTTGGCTGTTTCCAGATGCGTCAAGGGGTTATTGTCTGTAAACGCAGTGAACCTGTTGGAGGCAAGGTAATGTTTAAATCTTTCGGTAATGGCCCAGACCAGCGCCAGGAACTCCAGTTTGAAGCTGCTATAGTTTTCCGGATTCCTCTCAGTTGGCCTGAGTTTTCGGCTGGCATATGCGATGACTTTTTCTTGGCCGTTCTGCTTCTGACTGAGGACCGCTCCTAATCCTTCGTTACTGGCATCTGTGTATGCAGGAACGGTTGGCTGTAATCTGGGTAGGCTAAGATTTCATCGCCGGTAAGGATCTCTTTCATCTCTTTGAATGCCTCAGCTTGTTCTTTTCCCCAATTAAATGGAAGGTTTCTGCTCTTAAGAGGTTGTCCTACCAGGAGGTCCTGTAAGGCGCCGCCTTCTTAGTGTAATCTTTCACGAACCTCCTGTAGTAACCTGGAAATCAAATAAAGGAAATTGCACTACTCATAATAGAAAAATACAAAATTTTATTGCAAGTAAACATCAAATATTAAAATATATACCAAGGATGGCAGTGAGAAACCGACTGAGCAGGGAAAACGGAGACACCAGGGAACAAGCGCTTAAAGGGTACCATATATAACAATGGTAATACAAGGACCAGATATAAAGTGCATAAAGTGACTAGTCACATTAAATGACAATGTAAACAGGAGTGATATACACACATCAGAGTCAGGACTAGAGTACAACGTTACCACAAAAACGGTCCATGATACCAGTAAAATAAACAAATGGCCCAGCTGTACTTGGCGTTCCAACTCAAGGGTTTTTCTGCGCAGTAACCTTGGAGAAGGTAATGTAAATCTCGGTGGAGGCCAGGACCGCGCCACTCCAGTTTCAAGCTGGGCCATTTGTTTATTTTACTGGTATCATGGACCGTTTTTGTGGTAAAGTTGTATCTAGTCCTGATCTGATGTTTATATCACTCCTGTTTCATTGTCATTTAATGTGACTAGTCCTATATGCACTTTTATTCTGGTCCTTGTATACCATTTTTATATAGGTACCCTTTAAGCGCTTGTTCCTGGTGGTCTCCGTTTTCCCTGCTCAGTCGGTTTCTCACTGCCATCCTTGGTATTAGTATTTAATATTTGATGTTTACTTGCAACTAAATTTTGTATTTTCTCATTATGAGTAGTGCAATTTCCTTATTTGATTTCCATATCTGCACGTTATACTCTTGTATATCTGTATTACACCTTTTGGTGTTTTTGGTCTGGTTTTAAGATATCTCCTGTAGTAACCTGTATCCCAGAACGACGCACCTCCTTGTTCTTCGGTCTGCATTTCTGAATAGCTTGACCTTTCGGGGTCCGCGCTACTCCTTCGGAACTGACATGTGTCCAAGTACTGTACCTTCCGTTGAGCAGGTGCATTAGAGGGCTTTAGTTCATCCAAACTTGCATACTCAAACTCCAGTGCTTCAGATGATCTCATATGTCTTAAGTAGACATCACGTGTCCAGGTACAGCAGCACGTTTCGAAGTGAGATGTCCTAGCAGCTCTCCATCACTCTGGAATGTCCTGGGCACTGCTGAGACCAAACGGCATCCTGTCGAACTCGCAGAGTCCATTGGGGTGTGAAAGCAGTTTTCTCCGTCCTCCTCAGCCACAGCACTTGCAGTACCACTAGTAAGTCGAGGTAGAAAGTAGTTAGCCGTTTCAGAGCAGCTAAGGATTCCTCTATGCGTGGTAATGGGTATGCATCTTTATGTGTTATACGATTTACTTGCCTATAATCTACACACATTCGCATGCTACCATCCTTTTTCTTCACTAGAACCAGAGGTGCTGCCCAGGGGCTACAACTATCCCTTATCACCCCGGCTTTCTTCATGTCATGCAGCATTTCCTTAGCTTTCTGATAGTGGGCTGGAGGTATAGGCCTGTACCGCTCTTTGATGGGAGGATGACTGCCTGTAGGGATATGATGCTGTACTCCCTTAATGGTCCCAAAGTCAAGTGGGTGCTTGCTAAATACTTGTGCGTACTCTTGTACCACCCGTAGTACCCCCTGTTTCTGGTGGACGGAAGTGGTGTCTGTCCCTATATGAAGCTGCTGACACCAGTCCGCCACCTGGGTTGCCGGATCATTATCCTCCGCTGGTTGGCGGGAGGCTAAGGACTCGGTTGTGAGGATAGAATTGTTATCTACGGCATGTAATTTAGCAACTGTGGCATAACGTGGTAAATTTACTTCATCGTCCCCCCAGTTGAGAAGTCGTACTGGTACTCTCCCATTTATTACTTCCACTACCCCTCTAGCAATCATGAGTGTAGGTCTGTGTTCTGAGCGATGGGGTTCTACTACTGCTTGGTAGTTCTGTCCCCTCAGACCTATGGCTGCTCTACACCATATTAACATTTCACTCATTGGGGTATTACAATGGGGTTCGAGTCTGTGACCCGTACATTACCGATTTCACCATCTGTAAGCTTCGCTTGCTGCTGGCACATCAGGCCCGGATCTCCCTCTGGATCACTCCCTTCTGCTTTGGCTTGGCAACTTCAGCGAGCTGTTGGAGCAAAAACACAACTTCTCCCAGACAGTTACTGATAACGTTAGTACCTATATCACATTTAAGGCATTCTCCTCATTTACAGTCTTTACCACTAAAAGTCCCTGATCCTTCAGCTCCACTCTGCCCACTTTAACGTCCACGTTTTTGGCTCCAATTACTTCAACAGGGAGACCATTGGTGGCGTACACTGTCAAGTCAGGGTTTGGGGGCTGGAGACTGTCCATGGACCAAAATTTATTGTAAAGGACATCAGGTATGATAGTCACCTGAGATCCAGTGTCCAGCAGTGCAGGGATTGCAATCCCGTCCAGAATCATGGACAGGTAGGGCCGTCCACCCACGAACCTGCGATTCCAGTCTAAGGGGCCTGATGAGTCTACTCCTGGGTGTTGGCCCTCTGACCCAGGATCGGCTCGTTTAAAGGACATTGCTGAGCCATATGACCTTTTTGGTTGCAGCGGTAGCAGACGATCTCTCGCGAGGATGTGTTGCTCGGAGTCGCTCCTGGGGGTGGCGTGGTCCTCCTCCGGTGAGGCGACGTCCTCCATTTCTCCGGTTCATCCAAGGGACATCCTCCGGACAGTCGGCTAGTAGGATCTTCCCTCCTTCCTCTTTCCGCAGTTGCAGGGCCTCCATTACAGTGGCCAAGTTCTTAGTCAGCTGGCGCACTTCTGAGCGCAGACATTCCAACTCACTAGGGGGCGCCACCTGCATTGTAGCTTCTGCCACCTGCGGGGAAAAGGTGGGTACTGCCGGCTTTAGAATGGCTTCACCCGGGTGATACTGATTTGCCACCTCAGGCTTTTCCAGGGGTCGCAGTCCCTTTATTGCCATGTCCTTTAGAGCATCAAAAGTGGCGTCTGGATGATCCAAGGACCACCAGTTTACAGTCCTCCTTTCCTCTGGAGACCTCAGTCCCCGCACAAATTGCTCTTTAACATTTGGCTCTCATCAATGGGACTTGTGGGTTAGCCTGTTTAAGAGCTCGCAGGGCCCCCTGTAGTCGGCAGGCGTAGTCCCTAATACTGTCACCCGGTCCCTGGAAGCACTGATAAAATGCCATCCGGAGATCCGTTTCTGTGCGGTCCTCGAAGATGGCCTGTAGCTTTAAGAGTATCGCAGGTACCGACTCCTGGTCTGCAGTGGCCAAGTCTCTACTTCTCTCTCAGCCGCACCAGCTAACTGTCCTATTACCACTGCAGCTTTTTGCTTCTCATCATGAGTACATATCTAAGATCTACATATTTTCCGTTTAAACCCTGGCAGGGTGTCGGGCTCGCCGCTGTACTGGGGAGCCACTTCGCTCCAGGCATGTATGGGAGGGTTAGCGGCATTAGCGGGACCACCGGGCCAGGTGAGGGGCCTGCACCCCCATCCTGCGGCATGACGCCAAGCGGTGGGCTATTGGGGCCTCCGGCGGGGGCCGCTCCATCTGCCGGTTGCTGCGACATATTGATGCCCCCTTGGTTAATCTGAGCCTACCTCTTTCACAGGCTGCAGCGTCGCAGGCACAGCGGTGGAGACAGGACCTTTTCGCTGGCGCTCGGATGATGCCGCTCTTTTTTGCAATGCAGTTTGCGATGCGGATTGCAATGCAGATTGTGATGCAGTTTGCTATGCGGATTGTGATGCAGATTGCGATGCAGTTTGCGATGCAGCTTTGTGATGCAGATTGCGATGCAGTTTGCGATGCGGCTCGCGATGCAGATTGGGGTGCAGGTTGGGGGCGTGTCCAAGCAACAGCGCGCTTTTTCAGGTACGCCCCCCTTCTTCACCAGCGCCTGAGGGCGCGAACATGGCGGTAAAATGGCGGAATTTGGCGCCAAATACAGCAAACAGTCTTTTTCACCAAACAGTTCAATATAGGCACACAGGACTCACAATTGCAAGCTTCGGATCCTGTTCGTGACGCCAAAGATTGAGTCGCACTTAGTACCGGGGCAATGGGGTACTCGGAGCCGAGCCCATGGGAACCTATGGGAGTTGTCACTGGTAGCGGTGGCTCGGTCCATGGCCCCGGGCGCTCATCCAATGGGGAATATTTACAGGGGATATTTAGGATAGGTAGTTCGTGACGCCACCTGTGGTTTCTGGTTATTTGGACCAGCGCTGCTATAAGGACTTTCACAGGGGATGTTATGGGGCAGCTTGGTAGTAAGTCTCCCACAGGTGAGACTGGTCCCTGGAAGTCTATGGTGATGATGATGCCGGGTATAGATAATAATTCAGTCGCACACAATGCAGCTTCTTTTCATACCTTTTACTGGTAGATGGTTCAAGCAGGTCCCGGGGAGCTGGTCGGGGTGGAGAATGCACATTCCGGTAACCACTGAGCAGGTTAGAGGCCTCCTTTACTTCAATATGTAGGTGAGTCCAACTTGCCTGAAGCGAAGTTAACTCTGAATCTCCAGCTTTCTCAATAGCTGTACTGCCCGGCCAACATTGTGGTGGAAACTTCTAAGTGGTGAAAACTAAGTCTATATTTGCTGATCAGGCTAGACTCCCGTTATCCCTGTCTCCGGTTACGTATTGACACTTAGGGCTGCTCTCTGCGACCTGTAGTCCAGATGCCTCCGGTATTCTTGTTACTAAGCTTGAAACTGTAGCAACGCTTCGGACCCCGGTGTCCGGCAATTTAGTGTAGGTAATCCAATACCTGTTGCACTTCTCTATCTTCTCCACTGCGCCCTTCGCCCTGCTTCTGCTCTTTGCATAAGCACTTGTAGCTTTCGATGGAAATAGTCAGCTTTCTCCCGAGCTCGCTGAGCAGCTCTCAGTTTCCTCCTTGTTTCAGCTTCTACTGAGGTACTGATTAAGGGTAGCTCTGACTAGGCTAGGATGATGCACTTCACCCGTACTAGCCTCCACTTCTTTGTCAGGTGAGCTACGCTAGCTCTGCGAGGATTCAGTCCTCTCTCCTAGTCCAGACTGAACTAGCACTCAACTGCACTGTCTGAAGACAGGAAACTATCTGATCTGAGCTCTTCTCAGACAGGAAACAGACTGACTCTGCTACGTGTCACCACCTCCTATACCTCAGATGGGTGTGTCTGAAAGTGTGAGTGGCAGTGAGTGATAACAAGCTTTTGTGGTTACCTTCCTGTGCATTCTCCTGGATTATTTGTGTGCCTGCATAGCTGGGCTACACATATCCTCACCCATCCCTTGTAGATTGCGAGCCCTCACGGGCAGGGTCCTCTCTCCTTCTGTACCAGTCGATGACTTCTATTGTTTAAGACTATTGTACTTGTTTTTTAAATGTACACCCCTTTTTACATGTAAAGCGCCATGGAATAAACGGTGCTATAATAATAAATAATACTAATAACTGCAGATATAACACAGTTCAGCAGAGGCAACAAAGTACAGCAGAGCTAACATAGAACAATAGACCTAACAGTACATCAGAGCTAAAACAGCACAGCAGAGGTGACAGAACAGCAGAGCTACCACAGTACATCAGTGCTAATAGAGTGTAACAGAGCTAACACAGTACGGCAGAGTTAACACAGCCGTGCAGATGTAACTCAGTACCCCAGAACAGACACAGTACAGGAGAGCTACTACAGTACAGCAGATAACACAGTACAGAAGATGACAGTACAGCAGAACTAACAGTACATCAGAGCTAACAGTACATCAGAGCTACCACAATAGAGTAGATCTGAAACAGTGCAGCAGAGATAACAGTACAACAGAGGTTAAACAGTAAAAAAGATCTACCAAACTGACACAGTACAGTATAGCTAACTCAGTACAGCAGAGCGAGCACAGTACAGCAGAGTTGACACAGCACAGTAGAGCTGACACAGTGCAGTAGAGATAAAAGTATAACATAGCTAACAGTACTGCAGAGTTAACACCACACAGCAGAGCTGACAAAGTAGAGCAGAGCTAACTGAGTAAAGCAGAACTAACTCAATACAGCAGAGCTAACACAGCACAGGAGAGATAACATAGTTCTGCAGAGATAATAGTACAGCAGAGCTTCCCCAGTACAGAATAGCTGATACAACACAGTGTAACGCTTGCGCCCAGACTGGATGGCGCAAGCGTGGATTGTGGCCCCACTGTGCCACAAACCTGACTACTCTGGAGGTGCGTGACTAAGCAGCTACCTTGGTGTTCACTGGAGCCTCTGTGTCACGCTGTCTAATGATATGTATACAATGTCAGTAAACTATTAATACAGGAACAACACTCTATACAACAACTAGTATAGCAACATAAGCATGTAAGTATAGAATAGATTTACCTGACACGATATCTGCTGAACTCAGGGTTAATCTTGAGGACTTGATGAGCTGAAACAGGAAAGAGGTGGACCGGGATCTAACCTGACCCTAAACTGGGGTCCTAACTAATCCCTCACCTTGGAGGTACTGATAATGGTTCAGAGGTCCAAGTCTCCAGCCTAACCCTGTCTCCTATCAGACCCTGAACCCTGTAATCAGTCCTAAGAAGGATCCTGACTACCACCAAAGGGATATGGGCTGATCTCAGCTAAATACACAGATTAGACATATAAGACAGACAGGATAACACTCGCTTGCATACACACTCAAACACCAAAGGAACATAAATGGTCTGGGAAATAAACTCTAACCAAGTTGAGCTTAGAACAACTAAGGAGCTCACAACTAAAGTCTATACAGATTCATTCCTATCTGTGGTCTGCATGAAGGTTTCACTGGCAACTCCCCAAGCAGACAACCAGGAATTTAAAGGAAACCAATCAACAAATAATCAATTGCAGCCGGGAGAAACTGCACCCAGTCCCAGAACCGAGCACAGACAGAATTAACTCCCTAGCTGCCAAACACAAAGAAACAGCAGCTCAGCTGTGAGAAGTCAAAATGTGCAACCGCGACGATCTTCGTGGCAATGCACACATGACAGTACCCTCCCTTCTACGAGGGGCCTCCGGACCCTCAGGGCCAGGCCTGCCCGGGTGAGTTCTGTGGAAGGTCCGAACCAAACGATCTGCGTTAACATCAGACGCAGGGACCCACGTCCTCTCCTCTGGACCATACCCCTTCCAATGCACCAAGTACTGAAGGGACCGGCGATTCAGACGTGAGTCAATGATCTTTGACACTTGAAACTCCAAGTTACCATTGACCACCACTGGAGGAGGAGGTAGAGGTGACGGTATGACTGGTGCCACGTACCTCTTAAGTAATGACTTGTGGAACACATTATGAATTTTAAACGTAGGAGGGAGGTCCAGACGAAATGCCACAGGATTAATTATGGAACTGATCCTGTACGGCCCGATGAATCTGGGACCCAGTTTCCAGGAGGGCACTTTAAGTTTTATATTCCTGGTAGACAACCATACCAGATCGTTCACATTCAGATCTGGACCAGAAACTCTCCTCCTATCCGCCATACGTTTGTATCGGTTCCCCATCGCACTCAGATTATTCAATACACCTCTCCACACAGAAGCAAGTGACGACGAGAAACGCTCCTCCTCAGGAACCCCAGAAGGGCCCCCCCCATTGAAAGTACAAAACTGGGGATGAAAACCATATGCCCCAAAAAACGGGGACTTACCAGTGGACTCGCTCCGCCTGTTGTTAAGAGCGAACTCTGCCAGAGGCAAGAAAGAAGACCAGTCCTCCTGGTTCTCTGAGACAAAACACCGGAGATATGTCTCTAAGCTCTGATTCAGACGCTCTTCTGACCATTGGTCTGCGGATGAAAAGCCGAGGAAAATGACAATTGCATCCCCTGTCTCGACCACGCACCACAATTGTGGGTTACCAGGGCAATGGGGTACTCAGAGCCGAGCCCATGGAAGTCTATGGGGTTGTCACAGGTAGCGGTGGCTCGGTCTGTGGCCCTGGCGGTCAGGCGTATGTTGGGGGGTATATTTACAGGGGATATATATACAGTTCGTGACGCCACCTGTAGTCTCTGGTAATTTGTACCAGCGCTGCTGTAGAGCTCCGAGGGGATGGTGAGGCAGCTAGATGTCAGGTCCCCTACAGGTGGGACTCTTCCCTCAGGTCGATGGTTATGGTGGAGTAGTGCAGGGACGCAATCAAATAACACAGTCTCACACATCAGCGTCTTTCCATACCTTTTTACTTGCAAGATGGTTAGGCAGGTCCCAGGGAGGCTGATCCAATGGAGGATGTGTTTCAAGATAGCAGCTGGACAAGTTAGGGGCCTCCTTTACTTTCATAAAGATGAGTCCAACCAGCATGAAGCGTAGTTCCCTCTATAAACTCCAGCTTCTCCAAGCTGTACTGCCCGGTCAGTTTTGTGGTCGGAGCCTTCCTGTGATGAAACTAGGTTCTTCTCTGCTTGGCCTAGCTCAAAGTTCCTATTCCACCTGACCCCAGTTACGTACTGACACTCCAGGGCTGCTTGCCGTTACCTAAGGTCCGGTAAGCCTCTGGGTTTTCTACCACCATGCGTGAAGCTATGGTGATGCTTCGGTCTCCAGTGACCGGTGACAATGTGCAGGATACTTCAATCCTATAGCACTCAGAATTTCTACCACTGTGCCTTTCGCCTTGTCCGCGCTGGTAGCATAAGCATTTCTCACTTCAAAGGTTAATAAAGTCAGTCCCTTACTTAATTCCTTTCTTGAGCTTGTTGCCAGACTCTCAGTAATCTTCTAGGCAGGAGCACGTCTCTGAACCTTCACTGTCCTTGGGACAGGAGACTGAAGTATATCTGCAACTCACTTTCTCTCTTCTTAATAGGTGTCTCAGTCTGTCTATCAGTGGGGCACAGCTCTGACCAGGCTGAGGTGATCTGGCTCACCTTTACTGGACTCCACTTTCTGAACTGCACAATCAATCCCTCCTCTGTCTTCCTGACAGGAAACTGAACTCCTCCAGAGTCACTGACTGAATGACTGACTGACCTCTGAATGACTCACTGCCTGAATGACTAAACTATATATACCTGTGGGCGTGTCTAAGTGTGTGCTGAAATGAATGTTCATTGAGCATTAAACTGCTATCTCTCCACACATCCTCCAGGGTACTGCGTGTGCCTTCACACCAGGGCTACACATTCCCCCATGGTAAATGACAGCACTCCCGGGCTGTGAAATACAAAGAAGACAGAAATTTTTGTTTTTGCAATAAACATTAACATTAACTCGTCCCATCCGGGAGGTAAGGATTTCTTGAACGTTGCAAACAAAACATTAAATATAGAAAAATACAAAAGGTATTAAGGCATCAAAACATTCAATAAATACACAGTATTCTTGTGAAGGACCCGCACCAAACCTTCAACGTGGGTCCTGGGTGGGCTGCAGGACATATGGATGCAGACCTCACTCAGTGCCACACCACACGGGTTTTATTATTCAGAGGTAGTTGTGGTGGTTTTATGTAAAACCAAGATAATGCACAAGGTGCAACTATTTACAAAATCAGTTCTTGGGCTGGCTCAGTCCTCAGCCTCTCAGTCCATTATAAGACACATATATATATATATATTTCTAATATGCATTAAATTTTCAACTTTTTACTTTGGTACCCAGCCGGGCATTCTACTCAATATAGAAAAACATAGAAATTATCTCTGGCAATAAAGTGCAAAATTGGCAACATTCTCAAACTTTTTACAACATTACATATGGTAGACCCCTGTCTGGATCTCACCGATTCTTCTTTTACTGTTTAATTATTTCAACTACATTTTCCACCCCGGGGGCTGGAACAATGCGATGGTCCCTAGATCCCATGACTAACAAGTCGTGAGCTGCTATTAGGGTCTGGGTCGCCACAGTTCTCGTGCGAACCTCTAGGGGCGCAACGGGTACTTTCTCCTTGCGAGACACCGATTGCGTTTCAATTTGCGTTACAGTTAGCGATATCGATCGTGTCATAGATTGCGATGGAAACTGGGTCGCAAGTTGCGATGTAGAAGGATGACAAGATAATGAAGAGTATGTAGACGTTGCTTCCATTTGCGAGGAGCCTGCAGGGGGCGATGCTGGGGCACGGCCTGGTGCTGTTTGAGCTGGAGACGGGGACGCTGCGGTAGTGATGACGTTACCTGCGTCGGGGACGGGGTCACGGACGATTGTGACATTAAGGGCATACCATCCCTTCATACCCAGTGTCGTGTATATGTGACAATGTCTCCATTAACTAGGTCCCTCCCGGGATGGCCTTGCGGTAGGTGGGATTCTACATCACGTCTGCTGACAAAGACC
Source organism: Oophaga sylvatica (assembly GCA_033576555.1). NCBI lineage: Eukaryota > Metazoa > Chordata > Amphibia > Anura > Dendrobatidae > Oophaga > Oophaga sylvatica. The sequence goes on along the minus strand of JARQOD010000994.1, from coordinate 24,916 downwards.
CCTGGGTAGAGGCCCGGTTCCCTTATGAAGCCCAGCCCTTCCGGAGCTGGAACTCTGTCACACACCCCTGCCGCCGCGGTTCCCTTAGAGTACCTTTTTCCCGACGGACACTCTCCTTGTCCGCGATCAGCTCTGCATGCTGCCGCTGTCGGTTGCGCTGAGCTTCCCGCTCTTCCTCCTGCTGGCGTTGTTGTTTCTCCTCACGACGCTGCCACTCACATTCCCACTGGGCGGTATAGGCGACGTCATCCAGGCGCGCCATCTCGTCCCAGTCCACGTCTGGTAGTGACGGACAGGACCCCTCCGGTGTCCCTGCCGGGGATCGATCATCTGCTGCGGCCTCCTGGCCGGGCGGGCGTTCCGGAACTGGCGGTACCTCCTCAACCTCCTTCGCCTCCACCGCTTCACCGGTGGGATCAGGATTGGTACTTTCGGGGGCAGCCTCCGGTTGCTCCTTTGCCTTGGGCAGCAGAAGTTTTGGCAACTCCAGACGTAGGGGGTCATCGAAGGGAGAGATCACCGCGTCCCACAGCCGCCGCTGCTCCAGGGTACGCCGGCGTCTCTCGATCTCCTCAAATCCAGGTTGTGTGTGTCGACCCGCCACCACAATTGTGGGTTACCAGGGCAATGGGGTACTCAGAGCCGAGCCAGTAGAAGTCTATGGGGATTGTCACAGGTAGCTGTGGCTCGGTCTGTGGCCTGGCGGTTCTGGCGTATGTTGGGGGATATTTACAGGGGATAGATTTATATACAGTTCGTGACGCCACCTGTAGTATTCTGGTAATTTGTACCAGCGCTGCTGTAGATCTCTGAGGGGATGGTGATGCAGCTAGATGTCGGGTCCCCTACAGGTGGGACTCTTCCCTCAGGTCGGTAGTTAGGTAGGGATTGTGCAGGCATGCAATAATAACTCAGTCTCACACGGTCAGCGTCTTTCCATACCTTTACTTGCAAGATGATAAGGCAGGTCCCAGGGAGGCTGATCCAAGGAGAGTGTATCTTGAGACAGCAGCTGGACAAGTTAGGGGCCTCCTTTACTTTCCACACGATGAGTACAACCAGCCTGAAGCGTAGTTCCCTCAATAACTCCAGCTAATCTATAGCTGTACCGCCCAGTCAGCTTTGTGTCAGGAGCCTTCCTGCGAGGGAGCTGAATTCTTATCTTATCGTGCACTGACTCAAAGTCTTCACTCCCCCTGACCCCAGTTACGTACTGACTATATGGGGCTTGTTTGCCGCGACCTAAGGTCCGGTAAATTCCTGGTTTTCTTAACACTATGCTTGTAACAATAGTGATCCTTCGGTCCCCAGTGACCGGTTGCAATGTGCAGGACTTCTTCAATCCGTAAGCACTATTCCAATAAACCACTGTGCCTTTCGCCTTGTCCTCGCTGGTAACATAAGCACTCACACTAGCCAAGGGTCGAGCAGTCACTTCTTTCTTTTCCTTCACTTCAAAGTTAGTTACAGATGCTCAGTTATCAATAGGCAGGAGCACGTCTCTGAACCTTATACCGTCCTTTAGACAGGATACTGAAGACTTTCTGCACTAAACTTCTTCTTTCCTTCCAGTGTATTCTGATGAGGTACAGCTCTGACTAGGCTGAGGTGAATTAAACCACCTGTACTAGACTCCACTTTTCGAACTGATGATAGAGCAATCTGGACTGCTTCCTCCCTCCAGACGTCTCAACACAGACTCAATCACTCTAACACATACACCTTGACCACTCCTCAAGAGTAAACTACACTACCCTAAGGGTGTGTCTAGTATATGTTGAGTGAATGGATATTTAGCATTAAACTGCTGTCTCGCCACACACTCTCCAGGGTACTGCGTGTGCCTAACACCAGGGCTACACATTCCCCCATGGTAAAAGACAGCACTCCGGGCTGTAAAATACAAAAGAGACATTTTGTTTATGCATAAAAACATTAAACAATTAACATTGGTTCGTCCCATCCGGGAGGTGAGGGTATCTTGAACGTTGCGAAAAATAACATTATATATAGAAATACAAAAGTATTAAATAGCATTCAATAAATATACAATATACTTGTGAAGGACCCGCACCAAACCTTCAACGTGGGTCCTGGGTGGGCTGCAGGACATCCGAATGCAGACCTCACTCAGTGCCACACCACACGGGTTTTGTTTTCAGAGGTAGTTGTGCTGGTTTATGTAAAACCAAGATAAGGCACCGAAGCGCAACTATGTACAAATAAGTTCTGGGTTAGCACAGTCCTCAACCTCAAAGTCCATTGTAAAACCAAAGACATATATATAATATCACATTATTATACTAAAGTGCAAAACTTTTTCTGGTTACTGTTTACCCAGCCGGGCATTCTACGGTTAGCAATATATATATGCATCATATACGTTGTACTTTTCAACTGGTGCAAAAACTTATAAAACATTTTCAAACTTTCTACTTATGGTAGACCCGATATGGATCTCACCGATTCTTCTTTTCTATCTATTCATTTTCAAATAATACACTTTCCACCCGGGGGCTGGAACAATGCAATGGGCCCTAGATCCCAGGACTAGCAAATCATGCGCTGCGATTAGGGTCTGGGTTGCCACAGTTCTCGTGCGAACCTCAGGGGCGCAACGGGTACATTCTCTTCACGTGACACCGATTGCGTTTCAATCACAGTTAACGATATGGACCGTGTCATGGATTGCGATTGAGACTGGGTCGCATGTTGCGATGTAGAGGTGGCTTTCCTTTGCGATGAAATCTGGGTCGCTAGTTGCGATGAATTTGCAGGGGGCGATGCTGGGGCACGGCCGGATTCTGCTTGAGCTGGAGATGGGGACGCTGCGGTAGTGGTGACGTTACCTGCGTCAGGGACGGGGTCACGGACGATGGTGACGTTAAGGGCATACCATCCCTTCATTCCCCAGTGCCGCGTATATGTGACGATGTCTCCATTGGCTAAGTCCCTCCCGGGATGGCCTTGCGGCAGGTGAGATTCTACGTCACGCCTGCTGACAAAGACCCCTGGGTAGAGGCCCGGTTCACGGATGAAGCCCCAGCCCTTCCGGAGCTGGAACTCAGTCACACACCCCTGCCGCCGCGGTTCCCTCAGGGTACCTTTATCTCTCCGGACACTCTCTTTGTCCGCGATCAGCTCTGCATGTTGTCGCTGACGATTCTTCTGAGCTTCCCGCTCTTCCTCCTGCTGGCGTTTCTTCTTCTCCTCACGACTCTGCCATTCATGTTCCCACTGGGCGGTGTAGGCGACGTCATCCAGGCGCGCCATCTCGTCCCAGTCCACATCTGGTAGTGACGGACAGGACCCTCCGGTGTCCCTGCCGGGGACCGATCATCTGCTGCGGCCTCCTGGCCGGGCGGGCGTTCCGGAACTGGCGGTACCTCCTCAACCTCCTTCGCCTCCACCGCTTCACCGGTGGGATCAGGATCGGTACTTTCGGGGGCAGCCTCCGGTTGCTCCTTCGCCTTGGGCAGCAGAACTCTTCGGTAACTGGAATCGTGGGGGGTCGTTGAGGGGAGAGATCACCGTGTCCCACAGCCTCCGCTGCTCCAGGGTACGCCGGCTCTCTCGATCTCTTCAAAGCCAGGTTGGTGCTGGACCATCTTCTTCAGGCGTGCATTTTCTTCTCGAATCTCTAGCAACGCCTGCTGCAGGTGCAGGACCACGGATAACTCCGATGCTGGTGGCAGCTTGGCTGGGGCACGGGGCCTGCCTTCCTCCGCTTCCCTGCTCGGCTGCACACGTCCTGCTTCCATGATGTTCCAGAAGATTCTTTTTCCTTCCTGCGGAGACATCCGGTCTCTTCCGTGGAGGTGGGGTTTGCGTCTCCTCCTCCTCGCAGGGAAGGTGAAGAGGAGGCGGACCTCCTTTGCTGTAGGGCAGGACCGCATGTTGTAATAGCACTTTGAGAGGGCAGGCATTTTCTTCGCGCCACAGGGGGGTAGACGCCCACGAAGGTACGCCCACCTTCTTCTCCAGCGCCTGAGGGCGCGAATATGGCGACAAAAATGGCGATTTTGGCGCCAAAAGTGCAAACAGTCCTTTTTCACAAAAACAATTCCTTAGGCACACAGGGCTCGCAATTTCGCGAGTTTCGCATCCTGTTCGTGACGCCAAATTTTTGTGTCGACCCGCCACCACAATTGTGGGTTACCAGGGCAATGGGGTACTCAGAGCCGAGCCCGTAGAAGTCTATGGGGATTGTCACAGGTAGCTGTGGCTCGGTCTGTGGCCCTGGCGGTCTGGCGTATGTTGGGGGAATATTTACAGGGGATAGATTTATATACAGTTCGTGACGCCACCTGTAGTATTCTGGTAATTTGTACCAGCGCTGCTGTAGATCTCTGAGGGGATGGTGATGCAGCTAGATGTCGGGTCCCCTACAGGTGGGACTCTTCCCTCAGGTCGGTAGTTAGGTAGGGATTGTGCAGGCATGCAATAATAACTCAGTCTCACACGGTCAGCGTCTTTCCATACCTTTACTTGCAAGATGATAAGGCAGGTCCCAGGGAGGCTGATCCAAGGAGAGTGTATCTTGAGACAGCAGCTGGACAAGTTAGGGGCCTCCTTTACTTTCCATACGATGAGTACAACCAGCCTGAAGCGTAGTTCCCTCAATAACTCCAGCTAATCTATAGCTGTACCGCCCAGTCAGCTTTGTGTCAGGAGCCTTCCTGCGAGGGAGCTGAATTCTTATCTTATCGTGCACTGACTCAAAGTCTTCACTCCCCCTGACCCCAGTTACGTACTGACTATATGGGGCTTGTTTGCCGCGACCTAAGGTCCGGTAAATTCCTGGTTTTCTTACCACTATGCTTGTAACAATAGTGATCCTTCGGTCCCCAGTGACCGGTTGCAATGTGCAGGACTTCTTCAATCCGTAAGCACTATTCCAATAAACCACTGTGCCTTTCGCCTTGTCCTCGCTGGTAACATAAGCACTCACACTAGCCAAGGGTCGAGCAGTCACTTCTTTCTTTTCCTTCACTTCAAAGTTAGTTACAGATGCTCAGTTATCAATAGGCAGGAGCACGTCTCTGAACCTTATACCGTCCTTTAGACAGGATACTGAAGACTTTCTGCACTAAACTTCTTCTTTCCTTCCAGTGTATTCTGATGAGGTACAGCTCTGACTAGGCTGAGGTGAATTAAACCACCTGTACTAGACTCCACTTTTCGAACTGATGATAGAGCAATCTGGACTGCTTCCTCCCTCCAGACGTCTCAACACAGACTCAATCACTCTAACACATACACCTTGACCACTCCCTCAAGAGTAAACTACACTACCCTAAGGGTGTGTCTAGTATATGTTGAGTGAATGGATATTTAGCATTAAACTGCTGTCTCGCCACACACTCTCCAGGGTACTGCGTGTGCCTAACACCAGGGCTACACATTGGCAAAATCATCTTTTTCAGTCGTGCATTTTCTTCTTTGATTTCCAGCAATGCTTGCTGCAGGTGCAGGACCACGGATGACTCCGGTTCTAGTGGCAGCTTGGCTGGGGCACGGGGCCTGCCTTCCTCCGCTTCCCTGCTCGGCTGCACACGTCCTGCTTCCATGATGTTCCAGAGCGTTCTCTCTTCTTCCTCCAGAGACGTCCGGTCCCTTCCGTGGAGGCGGGGTTTGCGTCTCCTCCTCTTTGCAGGAAAGGTGAAGAGGAGGCGGACCTCCTTTGCTGTAGGGCAGGATCGCATGTTGTAATAGCACTTTGAGAGGGCAGGCATTTTCTTCGCGCCACAGGGGGGTACACGCCCACGAAGGTACGCCCACCTTCTTTTCCAGCGCCTGAGGGCGCGAATATGGCGACAAAGATGGCGATTTTTGGCGCCAAAAGTGCAAACAGTTCTTTTTCACAAAAACAATTCCATAGGCACACAGGGCTCGCAATTTTGCGAGTTTCGTATCCTGTTCGTGACGCCAAATTTGTCTCGACCACGCACCACAATTGTGGGTTACCAGGGCAATGGGGTACTCAGAGCCGAGCCCATGGAAGTCTATGGGGTTGTCACAGGTAGCGGTGGCTCGGTCTGTGGCCCTGGCGGTCAGGCGTATGTTGGGGGGGTATATTTACAGGGGATATATATACAGTTCGTGACGCCACCTGTAGTCTCTGGTAATTTGTACCAGCGCTGCTGTAGAGCTCCGAGGGGATGGTGAGGCAGCTAGATGTCAGGTCCCCTACAGGTGGGACTCTTCCCTCAGGTCGATGGTTATGGTGGAGTAGTGCAGGGACGCAATCAAATAACACAGTCTCACACATCAGCGTCTTTCCATACCTTTTTACTTGCAAGATGGTTAGGCAGGTCCCAGGGAGGCTGATCCAATGGAGGATGTGTTTCAAGATAGCAGCTGGACAAGTTAGGGGCCTCCTTTACTTTCATAAAGATGAGTCCAACCAGCATGAAGCGTAGTTCCCTCTATAAACTCCAGCTTCTCCAAGCTGTACTGCCCGGTCAGTTTTGTGGTCGGAGCCTTCCTGTGATGAAACTAGGTTCTTCTCTGCTTGGCCTAGCTCAAAGTTCCTATTCCACCTGACCCCAGTTACGTACTGACACTCCAGGGCTGCTTGCCGTTACCTAAGGTCCGGTAAGCCTCTGGGTTTTCTACCACCATGCGTGAAGCTATGGTGATGCTTCGGTCTCCAGTGACCGGTGACAATGTGCAGGACTTCTCCAATCCTATAGCACTCAGAATTTCTACCACTGTGCCTTTCGCCTTGTCCGCGCTGGTAGCATAAGCATTTCTCACTTCAAAGGTTAATAAAGTCAGTCCCTTACTTAATTTGTCTCGACCACGCACCACAATTGTGGGTTTCCAGGGCAATGGGGTACTCAGAGCCGAGCCCGTAGAAGTCTATGGGATTGTCACAGGTAGCGGTGGCTCGGTCTGTGGCCCTGGCGGTCAGGCGTATGTTGTGGGGTATATTTACAGGGGATATATATATACAGTTCGTGACGCCACCTGTAGTCTCTGGTAATTTGTACCAGCGCTGCTGTTGATCTCTGAGGGGATGGTGAGGCAGCTAGATGTCAGGTCCCCTACAGGTGGGACTCTTCCCTCAGGTCGATAGTAATGATAGGGTAGTGCAGGAATGCAATCAAATAACACAGTCTCACACATCAGCGTCTTTCCATACCTTTACTTCAAGTTGTTCAGGCAGATCCCAGGGAGGCTGATCCAAGGAGAATGTATTTCGAGATAGCAGCTGGACAAGTTAGGGGCCTCCTTTACTTTCAAATGATGATGAGTACAACCAGCATGAAGCGTAGTTCCCTCTATAATCTCCAGCTTCTCCAAGCTGTACTGCCCAGTCAGTTTTGTGGTCGGAGCCTTCCTGTGAGAGAGCTGAATTCCTATCTTGTCCTGCAGAGACTCAAGGTCCTCACTCCCCCTGACCCCAGTTACGTACCGACTATTTAGGGGCTGCTTGCCGCGACCTAAGGTCCGATAAGCCTCTGGTTTTCTTACCACTAAGCTTGAAACTATAGTGATCCTTCGGTCCCCAGTGACCGGTAACAATGTGCAGGACTTCTCCAATCCAAAAGCACTTTTAAATATTCCTTCCACTGTGCCTTTCGCCTTGTCCGCGCTTGTAGCATAAACACTCACACTTGCAAAAAGTCATATAATCACTCCCTTCTTTTCTTCCTTCAGAGTTAGTTGCCAGACTCTCAGTAATCTTCTAGGCAGGAGCACGTCTCTGAACCTTCACTGTCCTTGAGACAGGAGACTGAAGTATTTCTGTACTAAACTCTTCCTTCTTTTTCAATGTCTTCAGTGAGGTACAGCTCTGACCAGGCTGAGGTGATCTATATCTCGCCCTTACTGGCCTCCACTTGCTGAACTGCTGATAGAACCAAGCTGGACTGCTTCCTCCCTCCAAGTCCCAGCTAGACTCCACACGTCTGCTCTGTCCGAAGACAGGAAACTGACTACTAAAATCACTCAACGAATCTACACTGACCACTCCCTACGAGTCACTACACTACCCTAAGGGTGTGTCTAGTGTATATTGAGTGAATGGGTATAGAGCATTGAACTGCTATCTCTCCACACATTCTCCAGGGTACTGCGTGTGCCTTCACACCAGGGCTACACATTCCCCCATGGTAAAAGACAGCACTCCGGGCTGTAAAATACAAAGAGACAGAAATTTTGTTTATGCATTAAACATTAACATTAACTCGTCCCATCCGGGAGGTAAGGATGTCTTGAACGTTGCAAACAAAACATTATATATAGAAAAATACAATATTAAATAACATTTTCATATAAATAGACAATGTGCTTGTGAAGGACCCGCACCAAACCTTCAACGTGGGTCCTGGGTGGGCTGCAGGACATCCGAATGCAGACCTCACTCAGTGCCACACCACACGGGTTTTGTATTCAGAGGTAGTTGTGGTGGTTTTATGTAAAACCAAGATAATGCACTAGGTGCAACTATTTACAAATCAGTTCTTGGGCTGGCTCAGTCCTCAACCTCGAAGTCCATTGTAAAACAAAGACACATTATATCAAATCACATCACAATAAAGTGCAAAAACTTTTTATCTGATTACCCAGCCGGGCATTCTTCTTTTGGCAATATATATATACGTTATATACACATTTAACTTGTGCAAAACATTTTCACTTTTATAAAACTTATGTACATCTTCTTAGTTGCGGTAAACCCTGTCTGGGTCCTACCGTTCTTCACATTTCTTGGTTAACTTTGATTACACTTTCCATCCCGGGGGCTGGAACAATGCGATGGTCCCTAGATCCCATTACTAACAAGTTGTGTGCTGCTATTAGGGTCTGGGTCGCCACAGTTCTCGTGCGAACCTCTAGGGGCGCAACGGGTACTTTCTCCTTGCGAGACACCGATTGCGTTTCAATTTGTGTTACAGTTAGCGATATTGATCGTGTCATAGATTGCGATGGAGACTGGGTCGCAAGTTGCGATGTAGAAGAATAACGAGTTAGTGGAGAGTATACAGGTGTTGCTTCTATTTGCGAGATACCTGCAGGGGGCGATGCTGGGGCACGGCCGAATGCTGTTTGAGCTGGAGACGGGGACGCTGCGGTAGTGGTGACGTTACCAGCGTCGGGGACGGGGTCACGAACGATTGTGACATTAAGGGCATACCATCCCTTCATACCCCAGTGTCGTGTATAGGTGACAATGTCTCCATTAACTAGGTCCCTCCCGGGATGACCTTGCGGTAGGTGGGATTCTACATCACGTCTGCTGACAAAGACCCCTGGGTAGAGGCCCGGTTCCCTGATGAAGCCCCAGCCCTTCCGGAGCTGGAACTCTGTCACACACCCCTGCCGCCGCGGTTCCCTCAGAGTACCTTTTTCTCGACGGACACTCTCCTTGTCCGCGATCAGCTCTGCATGTTGCCGCTGTCGGTTGCGCTGAGCTTCCCGCTCTTCCTCCTGCTGGCGTTGTTGTTTCTCCTCACGACGCTGCCACTCACATTCCCACTGGGCGTATAGGCGACGTCATCCAGGCGCGCCATCTCGTCCCAGTCCACGTCTGGCAATGACGGACAGGACCCCTCCGGTGTCGGGGATCGATCATCTGCTGCGGCCTCCTGGCCGGGCGGGCGTTCCGGAACTGGCGGTACCTCCTCAACCTCCTTCGCCTCCACCGCTTCACCGGTGGGATCAGGATTGGTACTTTCGGGGGCAGCCTCCGGTTGCTCCTTTGCCTTGGGCAGCAGAAGTTTTGGTAACTCCAGACGTAGGGGGTCATCGAAGGGAGAGATCACCGCGTCCCACAGCCGCCGCTGCTCCAGGGTACGCCGGCGTCTCTCGATCTCCTCAAATCCAGGTTGTGGCAAAATCATCTTTTTCAGTCGTGCATTTTCTTCCTTGATTTCCAGCAATGCTTGCTGCAGGTGCAGGACCACGGATGTCTCCGGTTCTAGTGGCAGCTTGGCTGGGGCACGGGGCCTGCCTTCCTCCACTTCCCTGCTCGGCTGCACACGTCCTGCTTCCATGATGTTCCAGAGCGTTCTCTCTTCTTCCTCCAGAGACGTCCGGTCTCTTCCGTGGAGGCGGGGTTTGCGTCTCCTCCTCTTTGCAGGAAAGGTGAAGAGGAGGCGGACCTCCTTTGCTGTAGGGCAGGATCGCATGTTGTAATAGCACTTTGAGAGGGCAGGCATTTTCTTCGCGCCACAGGGGGGTACACGCCCACGAAGGTACGCCCACCTTCTTCTCCAGCGCCTGAGGGCGCGAATATGGCGACAAAGATGGCGATTTTTGGCGCCAAAAGTGCAAACAGTCCTTTTCACAAAAACAACTCCATAGGCACACAGGGCTCGCAATTTTGCGAGTTTCGCATCCTGTTCGTGACGCCAATTTTTGTCTCGACCACGCACCACAATTGTGGGTTTCCAGGGCAATGGGGTACTCAGAGCCGAGCCCGTAGAAGTCTATGGGATTGTCACAGGTAGCGGTGGCTCGGTCTGTGGCCCTGGCGGTCAGGCGTATGTTGGGGGGTATATTTACAGGGGATATATATATACAGTTCGTGACGCCACCTGTAGTCTCTGGTAATTTGTACCAGCGCTGCTGTTGATCTCTGAGGGGATGGTGAGGCAGCTAGATGTCAGGTCCCCTACAGGTGGGACTCTTCCCTCAGGTCGATAGTAATGATAGGGTAGTGCAGGAATGCAATCAAATAACACAGTCTCACACATCAGCGTCTTTCCATACCTTTACTTCACGTTGTTCAGGCAGGTCCCAGGGAGGCTGATCCAAGGAGAATGTATTTCAAGATAGCAGCTGGACAAGTTAGGGGCCTCCTTTACTTTCAAATGATGATGAGTACAACCAGCATGAAGCGTAGTTCCCTCTATAATCTCCAGCTTCTCCAAGCTGTACTGCCCAGTCAGTTTTGTGGTCGGAGCCTTCCTGTGAGAGAGCTGAATTCCTATCTTGTCCTGCAGAGACTCAAGGTCCTCACTCCCCCTGACCCCAGTTACGTACCGACTATTTAGGGGCTGCTTGCCGCGACCTAAGGTCCGATAAGCCTCTGGTTTTCTTACCACTAAGCTTGAAACTATAGTGATCCTTCGGTCCCCAGTGACCGGTAACAATGTGCAGGACTTCTCCAATCCAAAAGCACTTTTAAATATTCCTTCCACTGTGCCTTTCGCCTTGTCCGCGCTTGTAGCATAAACACTCACACTTGCAAAAAGTCATATAATCACTCCCTTCTTTTCTTCCTTCAGAGTTAGTTGCCAGACTCTCAGTAATCTTCTAGGCAGGAGCACGTCTCTGAACCTTCACTGTCCTTGAGACAGGAGACTGAAGTATTTCTGTACTAAACTCTTCCTTCTTTATCAATGTCTTCAGTGAGGTACAGCTCTGACCAGGCTGAGGTGATCTATATCTCGCCCTTACTGGCCTCCACTTGCTGAACTGCTGATAGAACCAAGCTGGACTGCTTCCTCCCTCCAAGTCCCAGCTAGACTCCACACGTCTGCTCTGTCCGAAGACAGGAAACTGACTACTAAAATCACTCAACGAATCTACACTGACCACTCCCTACGAGTCACTACACTACCCTAAGGGTGTGTCTAGTGTATATTGAGTGAATGGGTATAGAGCATTGAACTGCTATCTCTCCACACATTCTCCAGGGTACTGCGTGTGCCTTCACACCAGGGCTACACAAATTCCTTTCTTGAGCTTGTTGCCAGACTCTCAGTAATCTTCTAGGCAGGAGCACGTCTCTGAACCTTCACTGTCCTTGGGACAGGAGACTGAAGTATATCTGCAACTCACTTTCTCTCTTCTTAATAGGTGTCTCAGTCTGTCTATCAGTGGGGCACAGCTCTGACCAGCTGAGGTGATCTGGCTCACCTTTACTGGACTCCACTTTCTGAACTGCACAATCAATCCCTCCTCTGTCTTCCTGACAGGAAACTGAACTCCTCCAGAGTCACTGACTGAATGACTGACTGACCTCTGAATGACTCACTGCCTGAATGACTAAACTATAATAACCTGTGGGCGTGTCTAAGTGTGTGCTGAAATGAATGTTCATTGAGCATTAAACTGCTATCTCTCCACACATCCTCCAGGGTACTGCGTGTGCCTTCACACCAGGGCTACACACCCCCGACGTAAACAAAATGCCCTCCAAAATTTGGACACAAACTGAGACCCCCTATCTGACACCACATCAGAAGGCAACCCATGAAGTCTAACGATCTCCCTAATGAACACCTGCGCCAGAGTTTTAGCATTAGGGAGTGCAGGAAGAGCAACGAAATGTGCCATCTTACTGAACCTGTCAACAACCACCAGTATGACAGTATTCCCTGACGACGGAGGAAGGTCCGTAATGAAGTCCATAGATAAATGAGTCCATGGACGCTCCGGAAGTTTCAAGGGTAAAAGGGTCCCAGACGGACGGGTATGAGGGGTTTTAGAGCGAGCACACACCCCACATGACGCGACAAAAGTTATAACATCTTTATTAGCATTAGGCCACCAAAACCGGCGAGAAAGGAGATCTAAAGTAGCCTTACTCCCTGGATGTCCTGCTAGAGCAGAATTATGATGTGCCTCAATAACCTTTTGTCTCAACAGATTTGGGACAAACAGTATCCCTGGAGGTCCTGCAGGGGCGTCCCCTGAGCCTCTAACACCTCCTCCTCAAGCTCAGAAAATACAGCCGACACTACCACCCCCTCCTGAAGGATAGGAATCGGGTCATCCGTTTTCCCGGCCCCTGGGAAACTGCGAGACAAGGCATCAGCCTTTACATTCTTAGACCCCGGGCGATAAGTGACGACAAAATTAAACCTGGTAAAAAACAACGACCATCGAGCTTGTCTGGAATTCAGACGCTTAGCAGATTCCAAATACAACAGGTTCTTGTGATCAGTAATAACGGTAACGGGTGGACTGCCCCCTCCAAAAAGTGACGCCATTCTTCAAAAGCTAACTTAATGGCCAAAAGTTCCCTATTGCCGATATCATAATTCCTTTCGGCGGACGACAATTTCTTAGAAAAGAAAGCGCACGGATGCCATTTACCAGGGGACGGACCCTGGGACAATATAGCACCCACCCCTACGTCAGACGCATCCACCTCCACAATGAATGGCTGAGATGCATCTGGTTGGATGAGAACGGGTGCCGAAGCAAAACATTTCTTCAAAGAGGAAAAGGCTTGGCAAGCTTTGTCCGACCATTTAGAAAAATCCGTCCCTTTTCTTGTCATGTCAGTGAGAGGTTTGACGACAGATGAGAAATTACAAATAAATTTCCGGTAGTAGTTAGCAAACCCCAAAAAACGCTGCAGAGCCTTAAGATCCCCTGGCTGATCCCATTCAAGCACTGCTCTCACCTTTTCAGGGTCCATACGGAAACCGGAGGCTGACACCAAAAAACCCAAAAACTGAAGTTCCTGTACGGCAAATACACACTTTTCCAGTTTGGCGTATAGTTTATTGTCTCGCAAGATCTGCAACACCTGTCTCACATGCTCCTGATGAGACACAAGATCTGGCGAGTAAATTAAAATGTCGTCCAAATATACAACCACAAACAGCCCCACAAGGTGACGAAAAATGTCATTAACAAAATGTTGGAATACTGCTGGTGCAGTAGTCAGACCAAAAGGCATGACTAGGTTCTCATAATGTCCCTCCGGCGTGTTAAACGCCGTTTTCCACTCATCCCCCTCTTTTATCCTAATCAGATTATACGCCCCCCTGAGATCCAATTTAGAGAACCATTTGGCGCCAACAATTTGATTGAAGAGATCAGGAATAAGAGGGAGTGGATACGGATCTCGAACAGTAATCCGATTAAGTTCGCGGAAATCCAAGCAAGGGCGTAGGCCTCCATCTTTCTTCTTCACAAAGAAGAACCCCGCGGCTACTGGGGAAGATGAAGGTCTAATATGCCCTTTGGCCAGACTTTCAGAAATATAATCTTTCATAGCCTGCCTCTCAGGACCAGAAAGATTATACAACCTAGCTTTAGGCAACTTAGCATCAGGAAGGAGATTAATAGAGCAGTCATACACGCGATGAGGAGGCAACTCCTGACACCCCTCCTCAGAGAACACATCCCCAAAGTCCTCCAAAAAAGGAGGCAATGTACTAGGCACGACCGCACTGATGACTGTGTTCATGCAGTTGCTTTTGCAAAACTCACCCCATTGGCTTATTTCTCTGGACTGCCAATTAATCACAGGGTTATGTTTAACCAACCAAGGAAGTCCCAACACAATGGGAGTAGGTAGACCCTCCAACACATAACAAGATAATTGTTCCCTATGTATTGCCCCTACCCGAAGGTCAATGTTATGAACCTCATGAACAAAGCTACCTTGGCCGAGAGGCCTGGCGTCAATGGAGAATATAGGGATCGGTTTGACCAATACACTCAGATGCATACCTTGAGCCTGAGCAAACTGAGCATCAACCAGATTAGCCCCGGAACCACTATCAAGAAGAACAGACAATCTCTCCACTCTCGTACCAACTACCACCTCCACTGGTACAAGGAACTGAGAAGAACTGGCGGATGAAATACATACTCCCAGGTTGTCGTCCACCACACAACCTGGGATTAACAGTTTTCCGGCGACTTTTGGCTCAACAAGGCACGGGATGGACATTCTCCAACAAAATGTCCCTCTTTCCCGCAGAAAAAACATCTTCTAGTCCTGCGGCGTACCGCCAATCCCCTCCTACGAAATGATGTCCCTCCCAACTGCATAGGCTCATCCGAACAGACAAGGGGAACCTCAACATAAGGGACTTTAGTGGTAGGTGGAGTAACAACAGGGAGTGGGGTTACCTCACCCCTCTCCCGAAGCCGTCTATCAGTACGGATAGCTAAGGCCATAGCAGCCTCCAGAGAAGGAGGAGACTCATACTGAGCCAAAACGTCTTTTAATTTATCAGAAAGCCCATGACAAAACTGGCTCCTAAGAGCTGGGTCATTCCACTGAGTATCTGTGGCCCATCTACGAAACTCAGAAGCAAATTCCTCTGCAGGACGATCTCCCTGCTGTATCTTACGTAATTTTGTCTCAGCAAGAGAGACCCGATCTGGGTCATCATATACCAATCCCAGGGCAGTAAAAAATTGATCTACAGACAGTAGAGCCGGGGATCCCGGAGGAAGGGAAAATGCCCAGGATTGAGGGTCCCCTTGCAGAAGTGAGATAACAATTCCCACTCTCTGCTCCTCACTCCCTGATGATCGAGGCCGAAGCCGAAAATACAATTTACATGCCTCCCGGAAGGTGAAAAATTTGTCTCGCCCACCAGAACTGTCCGGGAACCTTAGGTTCAACTCTGGTTTGCTCCAGGGGAGACAAAACTTTGGACTTAATGTCCGTCAGCTCCATGGATAATCCCTGCAACTGCAGAGCCAGCTGGGCTACTGGATCCATGGTAACTGGAGATAATTTTTATGGCCAGTGAAAATGTCACGCTGTCTAATGATATGTATACAATGTCAGTAAACTATTAATACAGGAACAACACTCTATACAACAACTAGTATAGCAACATCAGCATGTAAGTATAGAATAGATTTACCTGACACGATATCTGCTGAACTCAGGGTTAATCTTGAGGACTTGATGAGCTGAAACAGGAAAGAGGTGGACTGGGATCTAACCTGACCCTAAACTGGGGTCCTAACTAATCCCTCACCTTGGAGGTACTGATAATGGTTCAGAGGTCCAAGTCTCCAGCCTAACCCTGTCTCCTATCAGACCCTGAATCCTGTAATCAGTCCTAAGAAGGATCCTGACTACCACCAAAGGGATATGGGCTGATTTTAGCTAAATACACAGATTAGACATATAAGACAGACAGGATAACACTCGCTTGCATACACACTCAAACACCAAAGGAACATAAATGGTCTGGGAAATAAACTCTAACCAAGTTGAGCTTAGAACAACTAAGGAGCTCACAACTAAAGTCTATACAGATTCATTCCTATCTGTGGTCTGCATGAAGGTTTCACTGGCAACTCCCCAAGCAGACAACCAGGAATTTAAAGGAAACCAATCAACAAATAATCAATTGCAGCCGGGAGAAACTGCACCCAGTCCCAGCACCGAGCACAGACAGAATTAACTCCCTAGCTGCCAAACACAAAGAAACAGCAGCTCAGCTGTGAGAAGTCAAAATGTGCAACCGCGACGATCTTCGTGGCAATGCACACATGACACTCTGATGGTGAGGTCAGGCTTGTGCGGCAGGTAGCTGCCAGGTGCCACTCTAGGGCTGTGTCTGGCTGTAGCAGCTGATTCCACTAGGGGACAGAACACTAATGACAGGTGCGAGCAAGCATGGACGGGCACGACTGGCCCTCTGGGGGCATGGCTGGCACTCTAGTAGGCAGGCGGCAAGGCTGGCATGGATCAGACTGGGGAAGCAGGAACTGATTCAGGAAGGACAGGAACACGGGCAGGTATGAGTGGAATATGGCAACAGGTAGGAACCTGTTCAGACTAGAGGGATAAAGAGCCGCAGGGTCCGGAGCCAGAGCAGAGCGGAGCCTGGCAACAGGTAGGAACCTGTTCAGACTAGAGGGATAAAGAGCCGCAGGGTCCGGAGCCAGAGCAGAGCGGAGCCGCAGGGTGCGGAGCCAGAGCAGAGCAGGGAAGGCTAAAGACAAAAATACAAACAGGTTTAGATATAGCACTTAGTTCAGACAAGGACAGACACGGGAACAAGTTCAGGACAAAGGATTCAGGCCTGGGTATGCAGCCCCCAGGGTGACAGAGATGAGATACAAAGAATACAGGTACAGGCCTGGATATGCAGCCCCCAGGGTGGCAGAGACAAGAGCGGAAACAGGGCAGGACCTGGTAAGTCAGCAGTAGAAACCAAACTGAGAGGGTTTGTTGCTCAGGCATCGCTGTTATGTTACGGTAGCTGAGGAGTGCAGGTAAAAAAGGAAATACACCAGAGCAGTTGGAATCTATGAGATTGCAGTACCCTGACTAACCACCACAACTAGAGGCAGCCGTGGAGCGTTCCTACGTTGGTCCTAGACGCCTCGTCACAGCCTGAGAAACTAACTACACCTAAAGACAGAAATAGGAAAGCTATCTGCCCCGGAGCAGAACCCCAAAGATAATAGAAAGCCCCCAAACATGTAATGGCGGTTAGACAAGAGGAAATACTGACACAGAAAGAAAATAGTATGAGCAAACGCTGGGGCCCAAACTATCTAAATAGAAAAGGATAGGAAGGGTACTTACTGCAATCCCAGAAAACCCTGAAAAGCACCAACTCTACTAATTCCAAAATCACCTGAGATCACACGACCTCTACCACCTAAATTAGTTCTCTGGTGTAAGAAAATCAAAACAGCAGCCACTGAAAAAACTGGAAAAAGCAAAAGTACAAAACTCAGTGGCTGAACTAAACAGAGAGGGCAAAAGCCCCCGGAGGGGACCCTGAAGGCCCCCACAGAAGTGCAGGACAAAATGCAAAAATATAGCAAAAACACAAAAGAAGAAAAATTCTTATCTGGAAGCAGGAGATGCAGACACGACACAGCAGGCTACAAGGGAAACTGGAAAGAAGGATTCAGACCAGAACAATTGATCACCGGCAACCCTGATGGGAAAATGACTCCCTTATATAAGACCAGTCAGTAACACCTGATTCCCAGTCCTCACAATCTTCACTAATACCGCTTGTAACCACCAGAGGGAGCCTCTGCTCAGAACTCATCTCAAACCCATTCACAACAGTACCCCCCCCTTGAGGAGGGGTCACCGAACCCTCATTTGAGCAACCAGGTCGGTCAGGATGAGTTCTATGATACGCACGGATAAGTCTCCTAGCATGGATGTCCGAAGCAAACACCCAAGAATTGTCTTCCTGACCATAACCTCTCCATTTAACCAAATACTGGAGTCTTCGTCTAGAAAAACGAGAATCCAATATTTTCTCAACCACATACTCCAGATTGCCCTCAACCAAAACAGGGTCAGGAGGCACAGCAGCAGGAACCACTGGCTCAACAAACCTCTTCAACAAGGACTTGTGGAACACGTTATGGATCTTAAATGTCCCTGGAAGAAGCAAACGAAAAGAAACAGGATTAATAATCTCCATGATCTTATAAGGTCCAATGAACCTAGGCTTAAATTTAGGAGATGCTACTCTCATAGGAATATTCTTTGAGGACAACCAGACCAAGTCCCCCACTTTAAACCGAGGACCATCAGTCCTATGCCGGTTAGCAAACCGCTGGGCCTTCTCCTGAGAGAGGGAAACCTCTCCACTACCTGGTCCCAAATCTGTTGCATACGCTCAACAACAGAGTCAACACCTGGACAGACAGAAGCTTCCGTCTGTCCTGAAGAAAATCGAGGGTGAAACCCAGAATTACAGAAAAACGGAGACATCAAAGTGGCAGAGCTAGCCCTATTATTAAGAGCAAACTCAGCCAAAGGCAAAAAAGAGACCCAGTCATCCTGATCAGCAGACACAAAGAATCTTAGATAAGTCTCCAATGTCTGGTTTGTTCTCTCAGTTTGACCATTGGTCTGAGGATGAAATGCCGAGGAGAAAGACAATTGAACACCCAGTTTAGAACAAAAAGTCCTCCAAAATCTGGAAACAAACTGGACTCCTCTGTCAGACACAATGTTCTCAGGAATGCCGTGTAAACTAACCACGTGCTGAAGGAACAACGGCACCAATTCAGAGGAGGAAGGCAACTTAGGTAATGGCACAAGATGTATCATTTTGGAAAACCTATCACAAATTACCCAGATGGTGGTCATTCTCTGAGAAACAGGAAGATCGGAAATGAAATCCATAGAGATATGGGTCCATGGTCTCTTGGGCACAGGCAATGGCATCAACAAACCACTAGAGCGAGAGCAAGGCTTGGAGCGAGAGCAAGTCCCGCAGGACTGCACAAATTCCCTGACATCGCGAGACAAGGTAGGCCACCAAAAGGACCGACTAACCAAGTCTCTGGTACCAAAAATTCCGGGATGCCCAGCCAATGCGGAACAATGAATCTCAGACATCACACTCTTTTTCCATTGGTCCGGGACAAACAATTTTCCAACAGGGCAGCGCTCGGGCCTATCCTCCTGACACCCCTCCAGAGCAAGTCTCAAATTGGGCGAGATGGCGGAAAGAACTACACCCTCCTTCAAAATAACAGAAGGATCAGATAACTCAGGAGAGTCCGCAAGGAAACTCCTCGAGAGGGCATCCGCCTTAACATTCTTAGTGCCAGGAAGAAAGGAAACCACAAAATTAAAACGTGTGAAAAACAAGGCCCACCTGGCCTGTCTAGGATTGAGTCGCTTGGCAGATTCCAGATAGACCAGATTCTTATGGTCCATAAGGACCACCACCTGATGTTTGGCTCCCTCCAGCCAATGTCTCCACTCTTCAAAAGCCCACTTCATGGCCAATAACTCCCGATTACCCACGTCATAATTACGTTCAGTAGGAGAAAATTTTCAGAGAAAAAGGCACAAGGGTTACTTTTAGAGGTCTCTGGATCTTTTTGGGACAAAACGGCACCTGCCCCAATTTCAGAGGCATCAACCTCCACCTGAAATGGCAGAGAAACATCAGGCTGCCGTAGAACAGGAGCAGAAGTGAATCTCTGCTTAAGTTCCTGAAATGCAGAGACTGCCTCAGGAGGCCAATTCACCACATCAGAACCCTTTCTGGTCAAATCAGTTAATGGTTTAACAATAACCGAGAAATTACCAATAAATTTACGATAAAAATTGGCAAAACCCAAAAATCTCTGAAGAGCCTTTAATGAAGTAGGTTGGACACAGATGGCCTGAACCTTGACCGGGTCCATTTCAATAACAGATGGGGACAAAATGAATCCCAGAAATGAGATCTTCTGTACGCCAAAAAGACACTTTGATCCCTTCACATACAGAGCATTCTCTCTCAAAATCTGGAATACAGTTCGAACATGTTTCACATGAGAGTCCCAGTCATTAGAAAAAATCAAGATATCATCCAAATAAACAATCAGAAATTTGTCCACAAAATCCCTGAAAATGTCATTCATGAAGGACTGGAAGACGGAAGGAGCATTAGTGAGCCCAAAGGGCATCACTAGGTACTCAAAATGCCCTTCGGGGGTATTGAATGCCGTCTTCCATTCATCCCCGTGCTTAATGCGAATAAGGTTATACGCCCCCCTGAGGTCAAGCTTGGTAAACCAAGTAGCGTTTTTCACCCTGGAAAACAGGTCAGAAATCAAGGGTAACGGGTATTGATATTTCACAGTAATATTGTTCAAGAGACGATAATCAATACACGGCCTTAATGAACCATCTTTTTTGGCCACAAAGAAAAAACCGGCACCTAAGGGTGAAGAGGATGGTGTGATATGACCCTTCTCCAATGATTCCTTGATATAAGACCGCATAGCGTCATGTTCAGGTACAGACAAGTTAAAAAGGCGACCTTTAGGAATTTACTACCCGGCACTAATTCAATAGCGCAGTCATAGCTCCTATGGGGAGGTAAGGATGCAGATTTACTTTCGCTAAACACATCAGAAAAATCAAACAAAAAGTCAGGAACATCCTGAGCCTGGGGGGAGGCAGAAAAAACAGGAGTGTTGGTATTAACACATTGGCAGCCCCAACTGGTTTCAGACACAGATTTCCAATCCAAAACAGGATTATGAGACTGTAACCAAGGGAAACCCAGCACGATAATGTCATGCAGATTATATAGAACCAAAAATTTGCAGCACTCCTGGTGATCAGGTTCAACCCTCATTATCACCTGAGTAGAAAACTGGGGTTTATTCTCAGCCAAAGGGGTAGAATCGATCCCCAGTAGGGGAATAGACTTCTGTAGGGGTATCAAGGGAAACCCACAACGTTTAGCAAAATCATAATCCATCAGGTTAATAGCTGCTCCTGAATCAACGAAAGCCTGAGCAGAAAATGAGGACAGAGAGCATATCAGAGTGACAGTTAATAAAAACTTAGTCTGAACACTACCCAAGACAACTGAGCGTGCAAAATGTCTTCCCCGCTTAGGGCAGACTGAAATAGTATGAGAGGCATCACCACAGTAGAAACATAACCCATTGCGCTTTCGAAACTCATGACGCTGTGCCCCAGACACCACTCCATCACACTGCATGGGCTCAGAAGCTGGTTCACAAGGCAACACTATTCCACGCATACTTCTCCGCTCACGCAAACGTCTGTCAATTTGAATCGCTAATGACATAGAATCATTGAGACCAGAGGGGACAGGGAATCCCACCATAACATCCTTTACATTATCTGACAGACCCTTCCGGAAAAGGGACGCCAAAGCGTCGTCATTCCATTTGGTCAGGACTGCCCACCTACGGAATCTCTGACAGTATAACTCAGCGTCATCAAGCCCCTGATTTAATGCCAACAAGGCTTTTTCAGCTTGATCAGTGACATTAGACTCATCGTACAATAACCCCAAAGCCTGAAAAAACGCATCAACATCACTCAAAACAGGATCCCCAGGTATCAGGGAAAAAGCCCAATCCTGAGGATCGCCGCGCAGGAGAGAGATGATAATTTGAACCTGCTGCGCTGCGTTTCCTGAGGACTTAGATTTTAAGGCAAAAAACAATTTACAATTATTTTTGAAATTCTGAAACTTAGCTCGATCCCCTAAAAACAAATCTGGCATGGGGATCCTAGGTTCCACAACAGGCAACCTAGCAAGATATGCAGCAATACTCCGAACTCACGGCCAGACAACTGTGCAAACTCCATTGAGAGAAAAGATCCTCCCCCCACCCAGAGGGAAAAAAAAAAAAAATGCAACAAACAGAAAAATATCTCTGACAACTCTGACAACCTTTCTTCCTTCACAATATTTTTTCCCTTCTGTGAGTACAATACAATTTTTAGGCCGGTGATACTGTTATGTTTCGGTAGCTGAGGAGTGCAGGTAAAAAAGGCAATACACCAGAGCAGTTGGAATCTATGAGATTGCAGTACCCTGACTAACCACCACAACTAGAGGCAGCCGTGGAGCGTTCCTACGTTGGTCCTAGACGCCTCGTCACAGCCTGAGAAACTAACTACACCTAAAGACAGAAATAGGAAAGCTATCTGCCCCGGAGCAGAACCCCAAAGATAATAGAAAGCCCCCAAACATGTAATGGCGGTTAGACAAGAGGAAATACTGACACAGAAAGAAAATAGTATGAGCAAACGCTGGGGCCCAAACTAACTAAATAGAAAAGGATAGGAAGGGTACTTACTGCAATCCCAGAAAACCCTGAAAAACACCAACTCTACTAATTTCAAAATCACCTGAGATCACACGACCTCTACCACCTAAATTAGTTCTCTGGTGTAACAAAATCAAAACAGCAGCCACTGAAAAAACTGGAAAAAGCAAAAGTACAAAACTCAGTGGCTGAACTAAACAGAGAGGGCAAAAGCCCCCGGAGGGGACCCTGAAGGCCCCCACAGAAGTGCAGGACAAAATGCAAAAATATAGCAAAAACACAAAAGAAGAAAAATTCTTATCTGGAAGCAGGAGATGCAGACACGACACAGCAGGCTACAAGGGAAACTGGAAAGAAGGATTCAGACCAGAACAATTGATCACCGGCAACCCTGATGGGAAGGCGACTCCCTTATATAAGACCAGTCAGTAACACCTGATTCCCAGTCCTCACAATCTTCACTAGTACCGCTTGTAACCACCAGAGGGAGCCTCTGCTCAGAACTCATCTCAAACCCATTCACAACACATCGCCCTACGGGTGGAGATGCCTTAAGTACCCGGTACCTCTTGGCAATAGGCTGGGGACACATTAGGAGTCTGCACACTGTCTCTATAAGACTCAGGAAGTGCAGGCACCGCCGCCCTAAGCATGCAGCCAGGAAGTATGCACACAGCAAGCCAAGGACATGAGGTTCACAGCATGGAGCAGGCAGAGGACAGAACTCACAGCATGGTCCGGAGTGGTGAGTAAGATGGTGCGTCAGCCTAATGGGAGATGGGAAGCCGTGCACTGATGCCGGCAGGGACGTTACACACAGCAGAGCTAAGTTTGGACACACCTTCTCAATTAAAGATTTTTATGTATTTTCATGACTATGAAAATTGTAGAATCACACTGAAGGCATCAAAACTATGAATTAACACATGTGGAATTATATACTTAACAAAAAAGTGTGTAACAATAGAAATTATGTCTTATATTCTAGGTTCTTTAAAGTAGCCACCTTTTGCTTTGATGACTGCTTTGCACACTCTTGGCATTCTCTTGATGAGCTTGAATGTACAATTTTCATAGTCATGAAAATACAGAAAAATCTTTAAATGAGAAGGTGTGTCCAAACTTTTGGTCTGTACTGTACATCAGAGCTGACAAAGCACAGCAGAGATAACAGTACAGCAGAGCTGACAGTACAGCAGAACTGAACCTTGTCTCATTATAAACACACTTGAAGTTGCCTTCTCACAGTGCTGTCAAGCTGCTGTAAAGCCATTCCCCCATACTGATTTCCTGTGAGATGGAAGCGGAAGTGCTGTAAGGTCTAAACAACCATGAATAAGGCTCATCGGAGATGAAATGCGTCGGTTGTATCCACTGTGACCAGAACCGCACTTACCATGTTTTTACGGATGTGATTTGTTTCTTCAATAAAATTGGACATTTTACTTACCTGCTTCTACGCTGGATTTTTCCTCTTCGAAGCACTGTAAGAGGACAACTGCACATGTTTGTAATGAGACAAAAGTCACTTCTTCTGCACTGTGATAGCTCTGATGTACTGTTATCTCTACTGTACTGTTATCTCTACTGTACTGTTAGCTCTGCTGTACTGTGTTATTTCTGCTGCAATGCGCATTTCGCTGGAATAACACATCGGATCACAGATATCAAGGTGCCATTTTATTTCACCTTCTACAACCTGCACGTCCATACATACAGCTTAGGAAGGACAATCCTACTGACAGAGTCACTTTAAAGCCCTTCAACATGGTTGGTGCAAACCTCAGTGATAGTTGTAATGACCTTGGGGATGGCTGATAATTACTTTAGGAATGGTTATTATATACATCAATGATTGTTGGTGATGACATTGGTAATGGATGGCGATTTCTTCAGGGATGGTTGTTATAGATGGATGGTTTGCGATGATCTCAGGAATGGGTGGTGATGACGTCGGGAATGATTTGTGATGACCTCTGGAACGGTTTGTGATGACCTTGGGAATGGCTGGTGATGACCTCAGAGATAGTTGGTAATGACTTCGGGAATGGTTGCTGTTGATATCAGAGACAATTGGGACTCAGGAATGCTTGGTGATGACTGTGGGGATGTCTGATAATTTCTTCAGAGATGGTTTTTACAGACCCCCCAAATGGTTTGTGATAATCTCGGGAATGGTTGATGTTTATATTGACCTTGCGGATGGCTGATAAGGTTCTTGGGTTTGACTGGTAATGATGTCAGGGATGGTTGGTGAGGAGCTCAGACATGGTTGGTAATGGCATAATTGATGGTTGAGGCGATAACCTCACGGTTAGATAGTGATGTCCTCAGATATGTTTGACAATGACTTCCCAAATGGTCAGTAATTACCTCCAGGATGGTTTGTATTGACTCGAAGATGTTTTATGCCAACCATAGGAGATAGTTGATAATGACCTTGGAGATGGTTGGCAATTATTTGGCCAAGGTTTAGTAATGACTTCAGTGGTAATGACAACATAGATAACATATAAGTCTGATTCTTGTGTGTAGCCCTGGTACACAATACCAGGAGGATGAGTGGAGAGGTAACAGTTAAGGGCTCTTCATGACATCACGTACACTTCGGACACACCCAGCAGGGGTGTGGAAGGGAGTGATTTAGTCAGTCAGTTTCCTGTCC